>JACEFZ010011290.1:0-47420 GCA_014155875.1 Cepaea nemoralis | reverse complement strand
AAGGCTTTAGCCGCAACTGTCCATTGTTTTTTGTAGTTGTGCTTTGGTAAAGCTATCAATCTACTTCTCGTTTTTCAGTGATTAATTCATTGTTTTTCAAGTTTTACCGCAGTTCCCCTTATTCTTGTTTGTATAGATGTGAAGCATAGACAGTGAGCAGTCAAGCTTAAAAACATCTGATGGCTGTGGAAATGTGGTTTCTGAGGAAAATGCAAAATAATACCATGGACAGACAGAAAAACCAATTAACAAGTCCTTCAAGAAACAAATGAAGATCGTAAACCGATTAAAGTCATTAGACGTAGACAGTCAAAATTTTTTGGGCATGTTATGAGAAGAAATGACTTTGTGAACTTGGTGACAACTGGCAAGATTGAAGGGAAGAGACCAAGGGGAAGACCGAGAAGTAAATACCTGGATCGCTTGGCCACGTGGCATGGTCGAGACAGGAACACGGAGCTGATCCACGATTCTGGTGATCAAGTGTGATGACAAAACATGACCGCCCACGCTTATTGGCATGGCACATAATGGATAGATGGATATTGCTTTATTATGTTAATGTATACCTTTACACGTCCTAATGATAAAGTTAATTACCGTGTTTTATATATTGAAATAGTATTGTTTTGTAGTCTATTTCTACGACTGCTATTGTCGGCAATAGATTTTTGTGTTAACATTATTTTTAGTAATATTTTCAGCATATTAATTATTTTATTTATTTATTTATTTTAATGTTTAAATTTGACAATTACGCTAATGTACTCCATAAAGTACATATATAGCTCATTTTCGTCCGTACAGTTCTTTCATGTATTAATGCAAAGAAAGTACATATTTATTTTATTAAATGTTTATATAATTCTTGTCTTTTTATTTTATCCTCACCTCCCTCAATGTCATAAGAGAAGCCATAATATAGGCCCATCAGATTAATGCTCTTGTGATCGATTATGCCCCATTTCGGATATTAATTTGAGAGGAATTGTTGTCCATAGGAGGTAATAGTTTTCTGTTAAAGATCTTTGAGTATATATGATATTGTTACTGCCCTTACCTTTCACAAATCAATATACTTTCATTCCATACGTCTGCGTAATTGTGATTTACTGGGTAAGTGTAATCGTAACCCTAAGAAACGCCATCGCCCTTGTTCAGTTGACTGTCGACACGCAAGCCATTCGCATATTTACCGATTCACACTGGGTTTAAAAATGCTAGAATGCAACAAGGGACGCAATTACAACTTCATCGTGGCAATTTTATTTCCGTTTAGCGTCCCTTGGATGGATCATTTCCCCTAATGTTATTTTTTTTTTTTCATATCTTATTTTACAGGACATCGCTGTCAACGTCAGCATTTTACTGCTGTTGTTGATGTCTTGGCAAGTTTTGCCATTGCTTTATGAACGACCGGCTCCCATACCAACGCGTTAAAACCCCATCGCGACACGATCTGCTGCCAAATCGGTCGCCGCCGCGTTTCGAACACGTGGTAAGCGGCTCACGATTAGCGTTCGCAAACCTTTAGGTCACGGAGATCGGCAATGTTGTTGTTACATCTTATTAAAACGATAAAGAGATGGTTCCAAAGTATGTTATCACTTTTGGTAAAGAACGAGGAGTTAAAATATCGTACGGATTGTTTCAAGCACAGTGGGCTTGACGCCTATTTTTTGTAACCGGAACATTTAACAATTGTTTATTCCATTGTGCCATACTTTTCCCTATTATATAATTTCGCTCGGGTTACGGTGTTTGCCTAAGGCTCAGAAGGAAGCAGGTTCGATCATCGCATCTAAACGTTCTTTAACCTCCAAGTACTTACCTCAACGTTCTTTCATCTCACCGCTCTTTTATCTCAACGTTCTTTCATCTCAAGGTTTACTCACCTCACCGTTCACTCACATCACCATTCTTTCATCTTAACGCTCTTTCACCTCAACGTCCGAATGCCTCAACGTTCTTTCATCTGTACGGTTATTCACCTCAACTTTCACTCACCTCAACGTTCTGTTTCCTCAACGTGCTTTCATCTCAACTTTCACTCACCTCAACGTTCTTTTTCCTCAACGTGCTTTCATCTCAACGTTCACTCACCTCAACTTTCACTCACCTCACCGTTCTATCACATCAAATTTTTCATCTCAACTCCAGCATTGGATAAAAGCACAGATATGGCAGATACTGCCCAGTTGGCAATTTTTATCAGGAGTGTTGATGTTCACTTTAAAAAGACAGAAGAATTAGCGGCACTGTATACACTTAAGGACACTACAAAGTCACGAGATTTGTTAGAGGCAGTTACATCGACAATGATAGCTTTTCGTTACAACTTAGCAACTTATCAGGCTTAACAACGGATGGTGCTCCAGCAATGGTTGGGAAACACGAAGGTTTAGTAAAATTGATTGAAAATAACGCCTGAAAAGTAGGTAATACTTCAATGCTAAATTTTCATTGCATTATTCATCAGGAGAATTTATGTTCGAAGTCCCTTAAAATGGACCATGTCATGAAAGTGGTTGTCAAAAAAGTGATCTTCATTAAGTCGAACGGGTTGAATCACAGTCAGTTCCAAAATTGTCTAAAGTCTTTGCACTCAGATTATAATGACGTTACATTTTATGCAGAAGTAAGATGGCTGACCAGTACCAAAATGTTGAAAAGAGTGTTTGATTCGCAGCAAGAAATGCAATCATTCTTAGCAAGCACGTCAAAAAGTGTCCTGGAGTTTCGACTTTGCATTTCTGGTCGATATAACTAGCCACTTAAATGACGTTAAAACTCTTCCACAAGGGAAATATCAATTAATTAATAATATGTATGGTCATATTTCTGCATTTCAAATGAAACTTGGTCTTTGGGAACAACAGTTGAGGACAAAAAATTTACTCACTCTCCTACATTGTCATTGCAACCGGGCGTCACACAGGAGGTAGCGAATAAATACGCTTCTTTGATATCTGACTTAAACATCGAATTTGAAAACCGATTTCACGATAAAAAAAAAAAAAAAAAAAAACCGTCATGTGCGTTTTTGTGCATTTGCAACGCCATTCGCAGTAGACGTGAATTTATTACCAGGAAGATTACAAATGGAACATTGTGAAATGTGTTGTGATACAGTTAAAGGAGAAATTCCATCAAGTTGGTTTGGAAGAGTTCTATAAAACGTATTTGGACAAGTATAATTATCCTGCGTTTTAAGAACATGCTGTGTCGATGGCTTCGCTATTTGGAAACACTTATGCGTGTGAAAAGCTTTTTTGTCGTGTGAAGCACATTAAATCACAAGTGAGAACACGAATTACTGATGTTCATTTGGAAAACTATTTGCTTGTAGCGACATCAGTAGAGATCAATTTTGATGCACTTAGTTCTGCAAAACAAAGTCAGATATCTCAATTTTAAGTATTTTTAAATTTTCTAATAAATATGTTTGATTCTCAGTTATGTTTTATTTTCTTCAAATAAATTTAAAAAAATGAATGAATAAATAAATATATAAATAAATAAATAAATAAATAAATAAATATACCTATTTCTTGTTTTTTTTTTTTTTTACATTAAACCAGGCAATTGTTTGACCAGGATCTCACCTACTGGGAAACGACGATGTGGTCGAAGCTGTAGTACGCTTGCTTGTTTACTTCAATTAACAAAACAAAAATAAATATGTGCGTGGCCCAGCAGGAAATATTATTTCTGAAATTTGGAACGCCTGCTGAAAAGGTTGGCCACCCCTGGCCATAACAGAAAGAGTTAAAATAAAACTTACGTTATCGCATTTACTGCAAAGGTGTTTCTGATGTAGTTTATAAAGGTCGTCTGATTTCAACACCATTCGCAGTGTGTTTTATCGCTTATGAATTCAGTGACTGATTAATTGAACGGTGAATGAAATCCAAGCAACATCTTCATGTTCCTAACCTTACCCATTGGAAGCAGTGATATTTGCCATCTTTAAAGTCTGAAATGTTCATAACATATATAGACAACATATGTAAAGAAACCAGCCAAACAAAGGCCGCAAGAATACCGCATGACGAGAACACAGAAGAAGAACCATCTGCATATCTAACAATTAGAGAACTACTGTTTGCAGACGACCAAGCACTAATAGCAAAATCAGAAGCTGAATAACAAAACCATATGAATAGTCTAAACCAGTGGTTCTCAACCGGTGGGGAATTCCCCCTCAGGGGGGAATTTTAGGGTTTCCGGGGGGGGGGGGGGGGGGAATGAAGATTATTTCAAGATCGCGTTAATACAAGAACCGATTACTTGATCTTGTTTTTCCCTTCATACTTTACGGTTCTGTACGTCCCACCCTTCTAAAATTCATTTTATAAAGTAAGTAGACTCACAAATCACGTTTTATGTGGACGTACTAGACTTGTTTTAGTATGTGCTTCCATTATTACGTAACTGTGTAGGGGCGGGAGAAGGGATTTTTAGGTAGGAAATACGAAAAAAGGGGGGGGGGGGGATGACGTTCTGAAAATATGGTGAAGGGGGGCACGGGCCAAATTGTTAGGTAGGAAATACGAAAAGGGGGGGGGGGGGGAGTGAATGAAGTTCCGAAAATATGGTGAAGGGGGGCACGGGCCAAAAAAGGTTGAGAACCACTGGCTAAACGAAATGTGTAGGGATCATAACATGAAAATAAACACAAGCAAAACAGAGGTAATGACTATAACTAAAGAAGAAAAAACAATAACAATTCACCTAAACGAACATCCCTTGAAACAAGTAAAGAGTTTCAACCACCTAGGAAGTATAATATCATCAAATGGCAGATCAGAAGATGAGATCGAAAATAGATGCAATAAGGCAAACCAACTCATTGGACAAATGGCACCAATACTAAAGAACAAACATGTATCAATAACTACTAAGAAAGCACGTTACAATGCAATCTTCCTACCAACTCTATGCTACCAATGCCAAATCTGGACATTGACAGAAAAAGACAACAACACAAGTGAGATTCCTGAGAATAATACTCAACGTATCAAGAAGAGATAAGATCAGAAATGAAGATATCAGGACTAAAGTGGGGGTTATAGCAGCACTAGACTTTATTAGAAAACAACAAGTCAAATGGTTTGGCCATGCAAGTAGGTTACCAGTCAGCAGCATACCACAACAAGCAATGATGTACAGACCAGATGGAAACAGAGGAAGAGGCCGACCACGTAAACCTTGGACGGAGGGAATAGCAGAGTCCATGGGAATATCGATAAATGAAGCCCATAATCGGGCACTCTCACGATGTTTATACTTCACCTCGACACCGCAAGGTACAAGAGGAACATGATGAGATGAGATGAGATAAGATGAGATGAGATGAGATGAGATGAAATTCCAGTGAACGTCTCTTTACTACCAATGAGCAGTCTACAAAGTGAAGACTTTCCTCACGATGTTTGAAAATTTACAAGTTACTTAATAGTAGTTACTTAGTAGATAGACAGATATAAGATGGGACGAGATATTTGAGATGTTACGAATTGAATTCTGATCATTTGAAAGTAGAAAGGATCAGACCGATTTAATTAGAAATATGACGGTCTCTAAATGTATAAGGTTCGAATTTTTGTTGAAATCATCATTATTATTATTATTATTATTATTATTATTATTATTATTATTATTATTATTATTAGCTTCATTTATAAAGGAACCGAACGAGGGCAACACTGTAAACTGATCTAAAGGCGTCCGGGCAATACATCGGATGCCTTGTCTTCTTGGACAAGGGCGATCAACAGAAGGTCATGTGCATGTAATGCCTGCGCTAACGCTACATAATTTCTGGAACTTCCAAGTTGGTCTTGTGAGCCACTGCCTTTGCACAATTATTTGAAAATTAGCAATCCTATTTACACATGAACGTTTAAATTGTATGTGGAAGAGAGAAGGCAACTCTGTCCCGAATAATATAATTTTTCTTGCGTTAATAATACATATTTTCTGCAACCTTCATATTTTTTTCTCTCGTGCGCCACTGCCTTTGTACAATTATTTGATAAGTAGGAATCCATCTACAAAATAATGTTTGAAGTGTTTGTGGAAGAGGGAAGGCAACTCCGTCCTAAATAATTTCGTTTTTGGTGATGTGTTAATTTACTTGTTGATTAGCTGATTTGTCGTTGTAAGATCTCTAGAAGACTAATTTATGTATCTTGAGTGTAGATTTGCTGGTTGGTTGGCTGGTTAGTTGGTTGGTTTATTGTAATATGTCAGAAAGAGAGTACTGAACTGTTATATAGAATATGTTTTTCTATATGAGAGTGAACCATTGAAAGTAAGTGAAACAAAAGGAAGAGTTTGGAGACAACGGAGGTGTTGTTTTAGAGACGAATGTTGCATATACCTTGTAATTCTAGAGTATCCAACATAATTGCATGAAATGGGCACATGAAAGTAGAACATTATATAAAACTAAGGAAAAGGCAAACTGCATTCTTTGGCTATATATGAGATAAGAGACACTGAAAAAATTCATGACAACTAGAGCGATCAGTGGTAGAAGGAGCAGTCAGCGAGAAATTATGTTGGATGGGCAAAAACGGTGGCACGAAGTAATTTTATCTGATCTAGAACACCTAGGACAGACATGAACTCCAACGTCAGTTGTCATGGCACACGATACTGATGATGATGATGAATGGAAACGGCAGCTACTAGTTAGTTAGGAACCTCTGTCCGCTCGAGACGTAAAGGAAATGATTCTTAAACTAACTTACTATTCCCTTGAATCAGAACGGTAACCTAGGACAGAGCATTGTCAGCGCTTGTGAGTTATTTCTGGCATGTAATTTTTGCTTGATGCAGACAAATTGTCTCTGGTCTTATTTCTTTTCCTCCACATGTTGGGTCTGAAATAATGCATCAATAATTGCCTCACACGGAACTTGGGTAAGACCGGAGAGTGAGTTCTAATGTCAGATACAGTCCTGGGGGATCAGGTGTGTACGCACTTGCCTGTGCGTATTGTGTCTGCTGTTCTTGTTGATGTGGGATGCGTGTTACGTGACTCGAGATGTGTTCTTTGTTGTTTTGTCTATTGTTCTTGTTGACATAAGACCCAGTTTATGTATCACGAGATGTGTTCTTTGTTGTTTTTGTCTACTGTTCTTGTTGACATAAGACCCAGTTTATGTAACACGAGATGTGTTCTTTGTTGTTCATGTCTGTTGTTCTTGTTGATCTGATACTTGGATAATGTGACTCGGAATGTGTTCTATGCTGTTGTTGCCTGTTGTTCTTGTTGACCCGTGTTATGTGACTCGAGATATGTTCTTTGCTGTTTTTATCTGTTGTTCGTTTGATGTGAGACCCATGTTATGTGACTCGAGATGTGCTCTATGCAGTTTTTGTTTGTTGCTCTTGTTGATATGAGACATGGGTTATGCGACTCGAGATGTGTAATTTTTGCTGTTTTTATCTGTTGTTCGTTTGATGTGAAGTCCATATTATGTGACTCAATATATGTTATTTGCTGTTTTTGCCTGTTGTTCTTGTTGATGTGAGACCCATGTTATGTGACTCGAGATATGTTCTTTGCTGTTTTTATCTGTTGTTCGTTTGATGTGAGACCCATGTTATGTGATTCGAGATGTGTTCTTTGCTGTTTTTGTCTGTTGTTCGTTTGAAGTGAAACCCGGGTTATGTGAAGAGATTTTTGTTTGCTGATTTTATCGACAGTACATGCAAGACAAAAAAGTATAATTTAAAACAAGAAACACATTTTGTCCCTAGCAGTTTTCTGCTATGGATCTGTGACGTGATAGAGCCAGCACATGTTGTAGACTGGAATACATCGAGGAATACGAAGTCAGAGTTGTTCTCACTTAGCAGGCGTTGAGCCCACGCATCAAACTCTCGTCAGATCCAGCTCATATCATTATCATAGACAAGAGCTTGTGGTCGAACATGATTCCCGGCGTTGTACGGCGTGGGTTGTAAGAAAAAGAGCACTTTGGAGTCATACAGGAAACACAGAATAGTGACACCGTAACCTGTCATGACTAGAGATCAGCGTATCTGAGAGGTTTAACGAGCCCCGAATTTTATCTTCCTAACGGCGGCGTTAAAATTCAGTACGCCAGTCAGTTGGGTGTAATAGTGATTTCCCGTTCAGAAAGCGATATCTAAACGTAAAAATGCCTTGTAAATTATAACCAGCTACTAAAGGCTGGATGTAGTTGCGACGTTCTGCAAAGGACAAGCACTTTTAAAAAAACCTATTTTGCATGTCATAAGAGGCGGCAAGGAGGGTTGGCGTGAGACTCACTAGTGCAACTCGTAAAATCCAACCAATCATGCTCAATTATATTAAGGATTTAGTGGTGTGAATTGGTTGAGGGCCTATGTAACACTGAGAGATGAAAGACAGAAGAAGAAGACGAAACCTAGAAGGGAATTACATGGAGCTAGTGAATGTGTAGACAAGTGATGCCCCAGAGAATCATCACGGTCTCAGTTAATCTTCACGGCACATTAAGCTCACGGGATTATGTCACGGCTAATTGAACACTTGGCTGGACAGAGGTGTGGAGGCTGGAGGTGAATTGTCGGGGATGAGATGCACGTGTGAATTGTCCTCAATGCTGGAAACATTTAATTACCTTTCAGGGAACGTTTACCTGCCATTAAAATATAGTTGCCAATGCCTTTGCATGACGTCGCAGTCAACACCATCATCTTTTGACTGTTTGCGATTTCTTGGCAAGTTTACGTTCAGTCATCATCATCATCATCATCATCATCATCATCATCATCATCATCATCATCATCATCATCATCATCATCATCATCATCATCATCATCATCATCATCATCATCATCATCATCATCATCATCCAGTGCCATGTCGGCTGGCGTGAGCGATCATGCCTCCCCACAAATTACGTTCTCCGACGTCATTGATCAATTCGTGTGTTGACTGCCTTCCGTGCCATGACACAAGACTGTCAAGAATCTTCTCACGCTGTCTTCCTCTATCTCTCCGCAAATCTGTCCAGTTGTCACAACATGTTGCAGTTGTTATCTTCTTCTCATAACGTGGCCAAACAACGACGACTTTACTTCAGTAAATAGCTATAATAAATTGTGGAGTGGGACAGAGAGAACTACATAAATTATATTTTTAAGAGCACGCATATTTCCCATCCAACATACGCATGGGGGACCTGGCCACTTACTAAACAAACCAAACAGCGCATACATACCTTTGAATGTAAATGTTATAGACAGATTCTAAGAATATATTGGATACAGAAAATAACAAATGCATCCATACGGAAAGAAATGAATATTGAAAAAGGTTGGCTACTAAGGCACTCATCATACAACATAACAACTGGCGGAGCGACAACAACCCACAAGAAAATGAACTAACATCAATGTATGCCATCATACTTCTTGTGTTCAGGCTCTTGCACATAATCATTTCATTGGCATCTATGTTATGGTTTTATCGCTGCAGCGTCTGTTTTTTTATACAAAACTATTACATTTACCCAGTCACGATCTTGTGTAAAGAAGGTTTTCCATTAGCGTTCCTTTTATTTTTGACATATCTAGCCTCCTGTAATCATTTCTTCCAGATAATGCTAAGTGTAATATACAAAATGAAAGTAACTTATTATGATTATTATTATGATTGTTACCAACCCTCTAGTCAGGCAAATCAACAAAAAGACAAAATCGTGGAGGTGATAAGAAAGTCAGAGAGAGAGAGAGAGAGAGAGAGAGAGAGAGAGAGAGAGAGAGAGAGAGAGAGAGAGAGAGAGAGAGAGAGAGAGAGAGAGAGAGAGAGAGAGAGAGAGAGAGAGTGTGTAACAGTGAGGGATTCTAAGTTAGGAGTAAAGAGTTAAGGAATGCTGCGCATTCCTTGACTAGGGGGAAAACCATAGTGAACGTGTGTGCACGAATGAAGAAGTGTATCTAGGAAAACACACACGTCACTTGTTTTGGACTTGACTTGGGGCCAGCGAGAAGAGATGTAAACACCACGAAGGGAGTCTCCATCAGATGCGCTGAGATAGAAGGTTTCATCAATAAAATACCTTTCTAACAACGCGAAGACTGACTTGTGTGATGCTATATGATCACGACCATCACCTGTGTGTAGCTCTGTAACACCAGGTTGATTTGGTGCCTTTGACCTTACGAAACATGGGAGGTCGCGGAGAGAGAATACCGCCATAGTTATGTCTGGCATGTCAGGAGAAGTAATTATTCTGAAAAACAACAGATGAAAGCCGACTGTTGGTACATGTTCTGGGTTTGCACTGGATCCAATTTCAAGGTCAGCGCTAAAGAAAAGGTTTGATTGATGCTTATTTTTTTGAAAGACTGTTGTTATTGCGTAATTATGAAGTTAATTGGAGAACTGAACAACGCAAAATGAGATCAAGTAATGCCGTTCTGCATCAAAAATCAGTATAAATTATGAGTTTTAACCCGTGGGATTGTTGAAGGTGAACTCAAGGTTATGGTACAAGGTCCATAATTATGAAATCAAGGTCTGCAATACTTTATACAGTCACTTCAAGTAAAAGAAGGCATAAAGGAAACTTGTCTCAACTCGGGGTTTGAATCAAATAAATTTTAAACTGACCATGGCGAGAGTTCCACATGAAAATAAGAGACTGGATAGCGTCAGCTTTAAGTCCAATTGTTGCTGACTGGATTACGTTTGATATATATGAAAATCACAGATTGCTGCTGGAAAGTGAGTTTTTTTTTTGCTGAAGTCGTGAGCAGTTGTCGGTTGCGTGAAGGTGACCTTGCTTGAGGAAAGGAAAGTCCAACGCATACAGTTAATCGAGCAGGTAATCAAAGTCTTGTTGCGAGCCTGATATCGAGCGTGAGCAACGTCAGGAAATATTTGGAAAGATTTGAATTCGACTTCGATTAAATTAGGAAGGAAAGAAATCCAGAGGCTCTTCGTTGTTCTGATCATTTTAACGAGCTTGATTAGAGCATATTTTTTATGTGGTGTAGGAAATTTTGAATCAGGAGGTCATTTAAATTCTTGTGTCAGAATTCAGGGTTGAAACAGGAATATTTCTTCGTCAGGATCTTCGATTGGAGGATTTAGTTAAGTTAATTAGATAATTTTAGAGTAATTAACAGATTATGTATTGTTGCTGGGTTTGAAATCAATATTGTTGAAATATTTGTATATTGATTGATAATTATAAATTTTAGGATGGAATCCCAAGATTTTTCACAGGTACTCACTGGAGTTGGCGGGGCAATATCAAGGTTGGATGCGGTGTTAAGACAACAGAATATAAGCACTGAGGTTGAAAGATTTAGTGGTCAAGCAAATCAGTTTAAGAAATGGATTATTTCCATTGAAAAACATGCATATTTAGTAAATGCTACAGATGGAGAGAAAAAGAACTTGGCATACAGAACAAGTACAAGTCCAGTTTCTGACCATATTAGAAGAAAGTTAGAAGCAGCAGGAGGTGAAACCTGGGAAGAATTCAAAGATGATCTCGCAAGAAAATATGCTGAAATTACTGATCCACAACACGCATTCTCAGTGTTGCGACAGACTAGGCAAAACAGCACAGAAAGTGTTCAGCTATATAGTGACAGGTTAATCAACTTAGCTGAAGAGTCATTCTTAGGACAGAATGTACGAGCAGAAGAAGTGGAACGGATGTTGGTGGGGATTTTTGTTGATGGGATTAGGTCAGATGGATTGAAATTTAAATTATTAAGAGAGAATCCTGCAAGATTGTCACAAGCGGTAGATATCGCTATACACGAGGAAAGCTTGAGGAGAAGGTTTAGGCTAAGGGTAGGACGAGAGTTAGGTAGTAGTTCGGAAGATAGAATGGAAGAACCTATGGAAATAGGACAATATAGACATGGATGGAGAGGAAGACGAGGAGAAATACAGATGGTGCAAAGAAACGAGAATGTATATAATCAAGATAGAAGAGAACAAGTGAGAAATACTGTAAGAAACATGGAAGGTAACACAAATAACTCGAATGTGGTTTGTTGGGGATGTCACCAACGTGGGCACATTTTTCGCTTTTGTGGTAACAGAAGTGGCCCATCGATTACGCAAAATAGTAGAGGTGTTCAGACGAGTATACAGAATAGAATGGCAAATGGCAGACCAGCAAATTGGAATTCTGGAGAAATACAGAGAAATTTTAGAAGGTCAGGAAATCAGGGAAATTGGCATCCCGCTTACTGAATAGGATCGGCAGTAGGAGGGAAGATAATAAGATCCAAAAAGGGCATCAATATATTAAAAACCCAAAGGATGAGTATAGTAGAACATTTAGAAATAAAAAACAAGCTGAGGTAAAACAATTGTCATTAAATGTGGTAGATCCTAGCTCATGTATAGTACAGATAGGAAAATATAAAGTTAGAACATTAGTTGATTCGGGAGCACAAGTTAGCGTGATTAAAGAAGCATTTTTATATCGAATGTTAAAAAATTGTAAAATATTTAGAGTTCAGGAGAATCTTCATTCGGTAACGGGACAAAAATTAGAAGTGGTAGGACAAACGATGATAAATTTGAAATTAGGAGGGATAAATGTTAGGCATATGTTCCATGTGGTTAAAGATTTAAATAGAAATATGATATTGGGACGAGATTTTTTATTGAAAAATGGGGTGAGACTTTTATTTGATTTGCATAAATTAAAATTCCAAGATGTTTACGTAGATCTAGAGGAAGATATGCATGTGTCGACACTAGTTAGAGTCAAAACAACCATGAATTTAAAACCACAGTCAGTTAATTTAATACAAGCAAGACTGAAGAGAAACCCATATTATGTAGCAGGAAACATAGTCAGAATCACAGAATTGCAAAATGAAATAATTGATGAGCCAGGTTTAGAAGTTCCGGATGGAATAATAGAATTAGATAAAAGTTTAACATTTCCAGTAATGGTTATTAATAACACAGGTAGAGAAATTAAATTATACAGAGGATGTGTAATAGCTAAGCTAGAACATAACGTTAGTGACATATTGGCAACAGATAGGGTAAATATGGCAGGCATAAGTTATTCAGAAACCTCTAATGAAAGAAGTAATAATAGATGTGGATACAGAAGAAAAGGGAACGTTAGAATGGATGAATTGATCCATCCATGTAGAAGAAATACAGCACAAATACATTCACTAGACAAAGTAACAAGAGAAAAAGAATTGTTAGCACAATTAAAAACTTCGCCAGAAAATAAGGAAGTGTTAGAACAACTTATAAAGCAAAATCAAGATGTGTTTGCGATAAATGATTTAGAATTGGGTAAGACACGAACAGTTACGATGGAAATAGACACGGGAGATCATCCACCAATTAGTTTAAAACCATACAGAACTCCATTAAGAAATAGAGAAGTCGTAGAAAAGGCAATAGAAGATATGTTGAAAGCAGGCATAATAACTAGATCAAAATCAGAATGGTCATCTCCGGTGGTAATTGTGGCCAAGTCTGATGGTTCGAACAGGTTCTGTTGTGACTACAGGGCGTTAAATAAAATTACTAAGAATGTAGCGTACCCACTGCCAGTAATTGATGATATTTTGGGGCTACTTAATGGTTCTACATATTTCACAACGCTGGACGCAAGGGCAGGATTTTGGTGTATTCCGATGTCAGTAGACGCGCAAAATAAGAGTGCCTTTTGTACTCATATGGGTTCGTACAAATTTTTACGTATGCCATTCGGTCTCAAAAATGCACCATCCCACTATATGTTCTTAATAAATGAAGTACTAGACGGTATGCAAAGTTTTGCCTTAGCATATATTGATGACGTATTGATTTTTACGAAAGGAGATGTAGAGAATCATTTAAAACATGTTAGACTAGTATTTGACAGATTAAGCAGGCATGACGTTAAATTAAAGCTTAGTAAGTGCCAGTTTTTAAAGACAGAAACAAAATATTTAGGCTATATAATAAATAGGGAAGGTATTAAACCAGACATGGAAAAAATAAAAGTTATTAAAGAATTACCTCCTCCCACTAACGTTAAGGAAGTAAGGGCTTTTATAGGAACGTGTGCATATTATCGAAGGTTTGTACCAGCCTTTTCTAGGATAGCAATACCTATTACGAATTTAACGGGAAAATATGCTAGATTTAAGTGGGATGATGAGTGTCAAAAAGCGTTTGAACTTTTAAAAGATAGCTTAACGGTGGTACCATTATTGACACATCCAGACCTGAATAAACAGCTAATACTATACACAGATGCTTCAGACAACGCAATAGGAGCATGTTTAGTTCAACCATATGAAGGAGAAGAATCTGGAATACCAGGGGTTAAAAATGAAAGACCAATCTATTTCTTGTCGCATAAACTCAGCAAGACTCAAAAGAAATGGCCGATTATTGAGAAAGAAGCATATGCTATACACTACGCTCTTCAAAATTAAATTACTACCTACATAACGCCAATTTCATTATTAGAACTGACCACATGCCATTAAAGTCGATATTAGAAGCACCAATACAAAATAGGAAAATACAAACGTGGGCATTGAATTTACAGGGGTATAATGCTAAGGTTGAATATGTGTCAGGGAAACATAATACGTGCGCCGATCTTTTGTCTAGAATCCCGTACCCACAGTCATCAGGAAACACGGAAGATGAAGTTGAACCAGAGGTAGATGATCGAAACTGGCAAGTAAATATATTAGATTCTGCCATATTAAATAGGGAAGAATTTGAGAGTTTACCATCGGAGCAAGAGTCGGAAGCTAGAACAGAAGACCCACATTTAGAACAGTTTGATATGAAAACAGAACAAGAATTAGATCCAAAAGTAGTACAGATAAAAAAGAAATTGAAAGAAACAGGGGAAAATAGTTTTAAAAGAAAGTTTGTTGAGTTACAAGAAGACAATCAATTATATTATATCAGTGAAAAAGGTGAAGGAGTAAGAAAATATATTCCGAAACATTTAGAACAAGAAGTCTTAAAGGCATACCACGATAATAATGGGCATTTTGGACGAGATAAGTTAGTGAAGGCTATTAGCAGTAAATATTATTGGCCGAATTTATTCAAAAGTGTATATGAATATGTTGAAGCATGTGAAAAGTGTAGGTTAAGAAACATGAAGATAATTAAATGTCCTTTACAAGATACCGATATTCCTCAATTTCCAATGCAGAAAGTAAGTTTAGATATTTCAGGTCCTCATCCAAAAACATTATCGGGAAATGTATACTTACTACATATAGTTGATTCATATAGTCTTTGGCCAGAAGTATATCCAATTCCAGACAAGAGTGCTGATTCAGTTATAAATATGCTGTTACAAGAATTTATACCAAGGTTTGGGTGTCCACAAATAATACTTACAGACAATGGGAAAGAGTTTGTAAATAAAAAGTTTGAGAAATTGGTAAAAGATTGGAATATAAAACACATTAAGACTTCATATTACAGACCAACTTCCAATGCCAAAAATGAGAGACAACACAGAACACTATACAATATTCTAGCGAAAAATGTAGAAGAACACGATATGGATTGGGATCTTTATTTGGGGATAGCATTAGCGGCGATACGTACACACGAAAATGAAGGAACAGGTTTCTCACCATTTTACTTAGTACATGGAAGAGAACCAATATTGCCAATTGATAATTTATTAAAACCTAGGAGAAAATATTTGGGGGAAGATTTTCAAGAAACAAGGTTGCAAGAGATGCATAAAGCACATGTACGTTTAAGAAATAATATAATTAAGGCTAGAGAAAGACAGAAGAAATACGCAAATAAAAATGCACACTTACAAGAGTTTAACGTAGGTGATAGGGTATATTATAAAAAACATAGAAAAAACTCTAAGTTTGATGCTCATTGGGTCCCGGGATACTATATTTTAGAAAAAAAAGGTCCAGTGTCGTACACTATAAAGAATCAAATTTCAGGGCATGTTGCACGTTCACATGTAGAACACTTAAGGCGGGATAATGAGGAAAGGAATGCAGAGAATAATAATAATAATTATTGTTCCGAAGAAATATTGTCGGGTGGACAGATTGTCAGACAATCGTTATATCCAAGACCTATAGAGAATGGAAAACAAGTAACAACAGCATCTAATACAGCTGAACAAGAAGAAACGATACCAAAAACAGTCATGACAGAGGAAAATAACGTGTATGACGATTATATGAGTGAAGAGTCAGTCAGGGAAAATATTGAACCTCCATTTATGAATACAAGACAGGCAGTAAAAAGAAAGTTGGATAGACAGAAAGAAAAAGAAATTAAGAGGCAAAGGAAACTTAGAGAGAATTCTTCGAGTGAGGAAGAGATGCCACTATTTGAAAATTTGTTGAGACGGCAAGACAGGAAAATTAGATTGGATTTAGAAAGGAAGAGATTAGCGGTTGCTAGTAATGGATATACAGATGGAGAACAAGAGATGGATGAAAAGTCAGAAACTGATGAAGAACCTGATATGAAAGAAGATAGCTCTCCTCGAGAGGATAGCGACATTGATGTAGATATTGCAATTATTGAAAAAAAATTTGAGGTTATTAAAGAAATGGAGAAGTGATAGATGAAAAGAGTGATATAAGGTTCTGCAGATAGCAGATAGAAGAAGAAGTTGGACATGATATTTTTGTGTTTACAAAGGTACTTGATGGAGTTTTTCTAAAGCGGAAAATTATTATTGGGTACTCAGAATATGGTCTTGAAATTTATAATGTATGTGTACATTGATTAATGTGGGGGATAAATATGATGAGGGGATTGAAATGCTTTGCTCAATTGTTGGGACTTCAATTGTGTTTTATGAAATGTGAAAAATAAGTTAACTTAGATGGTTATTTTTACGATGTTTTGGGGTTTGATTGAGTTACCCTAAGTGTGTTTAAAGTGATTATTACTTTGAAGTTCAGTTAGAAGATGAATTAAAGTAGTGTTTAGTGAACTGACTATATATGGAGGGGTATGTTGTTATTACATGTGGGGTATGCAATGTATATACAAGGTTTATAATAGGAGCTGGATTGAACAGCGTTTAATGGGAGAATATGGGGGGAATGCCAGGTTGAGTTTTGGCATTTAAATAACTGCATATTGGAAGAAGAAGACTGTACTTAACAGTATAATAATAGTTAGGAAGTTTTCTGTTGTTGAAGGAATGGTAAACGGGAAATTGATGATCGGAATAATACAAAGGCTAGCAGTGTTGGATTAACATATTTTTTTGATAAGAACAATTATTATTGACGGAAACTGAAGATAAATTTTGAAACTTTATTTTTTGATAAAGTTTTGAGAATGTATGGGAAGAGAAAGGTGATTACTTCTTACTTTCTTACTTTTCCTTACTTTTATTAATTTCAGGTGCGCACCTACACAAATCTAACTAGCTATTTTTTTCTGTCTATCCTAGAATACTGAGAGTGTGAGAATGTGAATAAGGGGGAAATAAAGGATAAGGCGAATATCTTCAGTTTTGTCAATCATAATTTAGATGGACATTTTAAAGTTAAAAGCGGTTTGCTTATGGAGACTTTTGTATTGTGGGGAATTTTATGGAGAGTTTTGTAGAAAGTTTTCTAGAGAACTTTATCACGAGTTTTGTAGAGAATTTCGATATTATTATCTCTGGTTAGCAATTGGCTATGAGGAGATAGGAAAATTGAGTTAGGAAATATATGGAATTGTTGTTATTGTAGAATAGAGATGTAAAGTTAACTAATTAAAGGTTGGGGTTGAGATTTTTTCAAGGAAAAATTCTCTTTGAAGAAGGGGAGGTATTGTAACAGTGAGGGATTCTAAGTTAGGAGTAAAGAGTTAAGGAATGCTGCGCATTCCTTGACTAGGGGGAAAACCATAGTGAACGTGTGTGCACGAATGAAGAAGTGTATCTAGGAAAACACACACGTCACTTGTTTTGGACTTGACTTGGGGCCAGCGAGAAGAGATGTAAACACCACGAAGGGAGTCTCCATCAGATGCGCTGAGATAGAAGGTTTCATCAATAAAATACCTTTCTAACAACGCGAAGACTGACTTGTGTGATGCTATATGATCACGACCATCACCTGTGTGTAGCTCTGTAACAAGAGAGAGAGAGAGAGAGAATGAGAATAATGAAACATAAAAGAGGAAAGTGGAATGAGAGCGGAGTGCATTACTGTATATAAGAATTTAAATCGCTAGTTCAGTTCTCTCAGCCAGCGTGTGGAAATTCCCAAGGAGATCCCCACGTGTTGAATTGGAAAAATAAAGAGGGGAGAGATCATTTGTTTATGTGCAGATACAATTTCTGAGAGTAATATGAGACTACCACCACATACTCAACGATCCTCCAGGCATGTAAGGAAATGTCACCACCAAGGTTTTCCACTCACATCTACGAATAACAAAAACACACAATAGATTGCTCGATGATATTGTGCTTGACATATTTCGTTGCATCGTGTCAAGTACATACTGCAGAAATCACACAACATAAACTAAAGCGATAAGATAAATTATTGCCAGGCAATAAATCGTGCGGTTTGTTGTTTGTGTCGTCGTTATTCACATTAACTACGGGGGAAATATTGTTTTGAATTCATATCTTCCACTATGGCGACACTGCGTTGTTCTGCCAGCTCTACATGTAACACTGTTGTTAGATTAACAGATTCAGTCAATCAATCAATCAATCAGGTGCCGTCTCCACAATGAAGGTTGGCTGCAATGGACCTCCAACACTGTCTGTCTCTTGCCTTGACTGTTCATTCTGTCAGGCTGATGTTCGTCCGTCTCTTGATGTTATCATCCCACTTGTATCGTTGTCTACCTCTTGCTCGATTCCCCTCAACCTTGCCTACCAGTATGGTTTTTATAAGAGTATCACGTCTTTTAACGTGGCCGAAATATTTCACTTGCCTCCCCTTTATATCTTTCATCAACTCTCTCTCTTCATTCCCAGTTTTTTCTAGAACATCTGCATTTGATTGTTTTTGTTTCCATGAAATACGACATATTCGTCTGTATATCTAAATCTCCAGGGCGACTTTCCAGTTGCTTGTTCAATGTCCAGGCTTCCGCGCAAAACAGTAGCGTTGAATATACATTTGACAATTCTCATTTTTATGCTTTATTAATTTCTCTAGATGTTAATAATGATTTCATGCCCTTGAAAGCATTTTTGGCCATTCCTATTTTCAGATTAACAGATTCAGTACCAAACAAAATAGGTTTGGACCAAACAAAAATGGATAGCGGAAAAGTCTTCTTCTTCTGCGTTCATATGGGTTTTTTTTTTTTCCTCAGACGTAATTGCCGTGTGTCTGGTTAGGCAACCTTGAGCCAACACATCCGACTTTAGCGTGCCTTTTGTTTATACCAGGTTAGCATTCCTGGATAGCAGAAAATGAGAAGTAGAGGTGTGTCACAGTTACGATATTCAAAACGATCGCTTTTATGATTTTTTACTGTTATTACTTTATTTTATTTTATTTTTATTTTATTTTATTTTATTTTTGAAAGCTTCTGGCATTGATTACTTCCTGAAAATAAAATACACAATTAGTGTTTTTACTGTCTATAGTACCTTGTGTTGTAAGGCAGGAAAGTCTTAAGCCTGAGGAATAAGGTCGCCTGACTGGTTCAGTCGCCACAACAGTTGAGACGATTAACATGTCTCCCTCCGCAGAATAAACTCCATCACCTTACAAGGAATTCGAAAAGGGGCCACGTGAATGAGAACCCACATTCTAGCCACTCGACCAGGCCTAGATATAGAGTTGATTATAATTCCATTGATAGATCCGCGGAAGATCGACTAGGCAGAAACACTGCTGACATGAAGTGACAGCATGATGGCCCTGGTGATATATTTCTACACGGATCTTCTCAGTTAAACCTGCTGGAGCATAGTCTCCACAATGGAGCTGATCGTCATGAATTCACGTTAAACTAATTTCAACTTGTAGCTAGCCAGCCCGCAACAGGGACAAGCGGCATCCACACCTCCCACTTATAATAGCAGAGATTGACCACTTACATAGTGACGTCTATGATCCATCATAAATTATAGGTTTATTAATTTGCTTCTGGACAAGTCAAGCATACAGACTGATGCATTTTAAAACATCAAAGCAAAGCTTTAGGGGTTTATTGCACAATACGCGGATTTAATGCTGGCGTTTTCACTGTCTAAGGATTAAGTGTATGTATTAAACTTGACTGCTTATGACACTGAGCGTCTGATCAGCTCACCCGCTTATAGGCTCCAGCTTTCATGCCTTTTTGCCCAATTCGAAGACAGATTATGAAATCGATCAGAGGTAAGAAGTGAGGGAACCCGCTGTGGCTATTCCAATGCTTTTCAGCTGTTTACTTTCGACAGTAAAGATCTTTTCAAATAGCAAAATAATTGTCACCATTACAAAAGTTCAGTTACTGAAAAGTTGGGTGTGTTCTGTACGTCTGTATAGACGTGAATACAGGGCAATAAGTAATTTGTTTTTCTCGTTCGCTCGCTTTGAACTCAAACATAGTCCATACACATAATACTACTTTTAGTGCACTGGACAGAATTTTGATTGTAGATTAGCTTTTCCTGTTACCAGTGTCCCTCACCATCAGGCGAATGCACTCCGACTTCAAGGTGCTTGTAATTTACACCACCAAGACAAGGACCAGAAGTCAACAGTGGTTGAACTCGCCACCTCGGAATCAGCACACCAGATGTTTTAAAAACGAGCTCTTGTATCCATTCACTCATACTGACCTCGACAATGAGTAATTACATGGTAGAGATGTGGTTATTAGTGGCAGGTTGCAACTGCACAGATACAGAAGGAAAAAATACCGAGATACTGAGAACTCCGGGTATTGCAAAAAGGTAGGAGTTTTATATTTCCTTTCTCTACCAAAGAAAGGAAATTTAAATCTGTGCACCAATTACAGAGCCATGCCACTAAAAAGCCATGCTAACAAAATCCTCATGCGAATAATCATGAAAAGGATTGAAAGTATGTTAGAATGTAAATTACAAGAAGTACAGTCAGGTTTCAGACAGGGCAGAGAAACCAGGGACCGCATATTCAACATGAATACCTTCTGAGAAATGCAGACATGCAATCTAGATCTACATAATACTTGTATCATAGACAACAAGAAGTCCGTATTCGACTATATTCAGCATCATAAATTGTGGACCATAATGTGTCTGTGTACAAACAACACTGCATTACCCTATTTATAACGTCCCTGTTAAAGGTTGAACAGGAGAGGTTTTCTTTTTTAAATAAAAGAAAATAGGCTCGGGAATGCTCTACACGATGAGCGCAGTCACCAAGTGCAAAACGCAATTAAACAGCTTGGTTTAAAATGAGACGAATATCGAATTGTGGATGTGTGAAAAGCCGTGTTCAAGATAGAATAGAAACGTAGAGGCGATCAATGCTAAACTGACTACGGTGGAAGGAAATAAGATGTGATGGGTAAGTGCATAGCTTGCCTTCACTCTTAAATCCAGATCAAGAGACATTAATACAGTAGTAGCAGTCAGCGCCTGATCATTAGTTTCACATACGATACCGTAGAAGAGATGACGGTATGCATTCTAAAACTGATCACCGTATGACGATTTATCCGAGAGTGCCCTTTTAGAAGATTTACCAAGGATGACAAGAAGCTAGAAAGCAATAGAATTTTATATGCAAAAAGACAAATGTTGGACAAGACTAGACTCTTTGACTTGGTAGACTCTCTCCTAACCCATTCGATAAACCCAAACTTAATTCTGTCTATCCGTGTGTCAGTGGCTTCATGTGAGAGGGACTTTTCAAAGTTGGAACTGTGTAAACATTATTTCGATCTACCAAGGGACAAGTACTCCGATCTTTAAATGTTATCTTTGCAACGTGAGTTGGTGAAAGACGTTGCGTTGAATGAAGTGTTTCAGTGATTCGTAGTGCTGGCTGTCAGGAAGGGAATGTTCTGGTTTAGGCAGAGATGAGCACAAAAGGACAGTTCTGATTTAGACACTGATGCAATGATGAGAACAGTAATGATTTAGACACTGAAGGAAAGAAACGGACAGAATTGATTTATACACTGGTGGAAATGTATGGGCAGTTCTAATGTAGACACAGGTGAAAAGAAACGGAAAGTAATGATTTAGACGCTGATGGAAAGATAAGGACAGTAATAGTTTAGAGACGGATGGAAAAATTCGGGCAGTTCTGATTGAGACATGGATGGAAAGATACGGACAGTAATGATTTACACACGAATGAAAAGATATGGACAGTAATAGTTTAGAGACGGATGGAAAGATGCCGGCAGTTCTGATTTAGACGTGGCTGGAAAGATACGGACAATATTGATTTAGACACTGATGGAAAGAGCTGGACACTTATAATGTAGACACAGATGGAAAGATACGAACAGTGATGATTTAGACACGGATGGAAATATACGGACAGTAATGATTTAGTCATGGATGGAAAGATACTGACAGTAATGATATAGACACGGATGGAAAGATATGGACAGTAATGATTTAGACATGGATGTAATTATACGGGCAGTAATGATTTAGACATGGATGGAAAAATACGGACAGTAATGATGTAGACACGGATGGAAAGATACAAGCGGTAATGATTTATACACGGGTGGAAATATACGGAAGTAATGATTTTTGTGGATTTTAAAAAGACTTATGATAGTGTCCATGGAATGCTATGCAGGAATTTGGAATACCAAGGAAGTTAATCAACATGACCAGACTATGCATGGAAGATACTTATAATATAGTAACATATAAAGGCAGGAAATCAGACCCTTTCCAAATAACATCTGGCTTGAAACAGGGTGATGCACTATCGCCGCTCCTTTTCAATCTGGACTCTAGAGAAAGTTGTAAGGAAGGTAAAGGAGGAATGTGTTATTGGAGGAACATCCAAACTGCTTGGTTATGCAGATGATATAGATATTATAGGGGAAAATGAACAAAAGACATTGGAAATATTGACTCACTTAAAGGAAAAAGCTCAACAAATGGGGCTGGTTATCAACCAAGATAAGACAGAATATATGGTAATTTCAAGAGAAGGAACGGCTAAAAACTCTGGCCACATACAAATAGATAATATGACCATTAAAAGAACGGAAACATACAAATACCTGGGTACAATCTTCAACTGCTCCAACATAATAAGGGAAGAAATACAAGCTAGAATCAACTCTGGAAATAAGATATACTATGCACTACAACATCTGCTAAAATCAAATGCGCTATCTCGTAACACCAAGATCACAATATACAAAACACTGATTAGACCAGTTGTGCTGTATGGCTCTGAAACCTGGAGTACAACTAAAGGAGACGAAGCCTTGTTACAAACCTTTGAGAACAAAGTCTTAAGACGCATCTTTGGGCCCATTAGGGATACACAAAGTGGAGAGTGGAAAAGAAGAAGCAACAAAGACATTTATGATCTGTTTAAGTCCCCGCTAATCACTGGTATCATGAAGGCTAATAGACTGCAATGGCTGGGGCATATAGAAAGAATGGAAGATAATAAGGAAACAAAACTCGTTTACACTCAGGAAATAAATAACCGTAGACCCTGAGGTAGACCAAGAAGACGGTGGAGAGATAATATACATACAGACCTACAAGCACTTGGAATCAACGACTGGCAAGAGAAGGTCAACCATAGAAACGAATGAAGACGGCTTGTATCTGCAGCAAAGAACCACAATGGCTCGGAATGCTTAAGAAGAAGAAGAATAATTTAGTCAAGAATGGAAAATTACGGACACTAATGATTTAAACACTGATGGAACGTTTTGGTCAGTTCTAATGTAGACACAGATGGAAAAATACGGACAGTAATTATTTCAATAACGAGGACACAAACAATAGATTGCACGGTTTATTGACTGGCATATTTTGCTGCATTTCGTCAGGCACATACTGCAGAATTCGCACAACATAAAGTAAATTTTCTAGATAAATTATTCAAGCTGAAATATACACATGTTCACACAATAATGTCAATTGTCTACCACGGTAATTTTAAGCTGACTAACATGTTTTTCTGTTTGTACAAATCTGGCTTGCGTTGATTGATCATTATTGCTTCTGCAAACTTTAACAAGCGAGTATTTTGTGCGTTAAACAACGCGCGAAAGGAAATGTCTCTGTCAATCACGTGGCCGCTTTCAAGAATGTGCCTAGCAATTGATGACGCGGAAAGCTTGTGGTGTGTCGGCCCCACCAGGCTCGCATCGCCTGTGTGTCATATCTTGTCAACCCATTGAGGTATGTGTTCAGACACTCTTTTGTTCAGCTGCCGCTCTGTTCTGCTGATGTAGGAAGCCTGGCACCAACATGTGAAATGGTAAATATAATTGTTTTTGGCGTACAGAGGAACAGGCTCTTTTACTGCTGGTGTGGGAAATAACTGGAGTTGCAGCACAGAATGTTCGGCCTACTGCTGTAGTGAGCCGGTCTTGTAGACGTTGCATTACGTCATACCCTCGAAAAGTTAGCTGGATGAATACCTTGAATTTAGGGACTGTAGTTTCGTCTGGTTTTGGTTTGGGCTATTGGCAGTGGCGTTTTATAAATCCTGTGGAGTACCCATTCAGGTGTAAGGTATTTTTCAGAGTTTCAAATTAGTCTGTCAGTGTGTCAGGATCTTATATTTGGCTCGTTCGCTAACACGGGTGAGACAGTACACGTATAACGTGATTCGACGAAAGACACAACGACATAACGTTCTATGGATTTATTGCCACATTAAATACAGAACGATAACTACAACAATCTACAATATATAACTCACAACCACAATACAGCTCTCAGGTCTGACGCTCAAGATATCAGTCGTTCGGCTCTCACACACAGAGATCCATACAAACGCCTTGCTTTCATCACACATGTCCTTCCAGTCTGAAGTCCCAGCTCGGTCTGAGCCTAGCACGCCAACTGCCCACTGCCTCTGGTGGGGTCACGTGGCCTGCGTGCGTCTGTCGTCAGCCTGACCGCTGGTCGCGTGTCAGGTAACAATCTTGCCAGCCGACAACTCTTGTCCGCCGGGTGTCGTAACGATGTTGCTGCATAGCTATACCATCTTAGGCTCTGACATTCTCCCCGGGTACCTCAATGAAAGATGCCGTCTTTCATTCATGATGTATGTATATACTGGGGTAGTGTTAAATTTATGTCAGAGACTACCCTTTCCCAGTGTTATGCATGAAAATACATATATGGCATAGAAATATATACAAAAAATGTAAGTTGCATTGAAATGACAAATGAAGTACAACTTTTAACACAAATCAGGTTTCATCCCCCCTGATGGCTGGTTACCTCCATTGCAATAATACCCAGTCAGATCAGTAGTACCAGCTTCACGCATCTACCTCGCAGCAATTTGAAAAAAACGTAATAATATGGTTGTTTCGCAACAGCCATCTAGCCAGACTGAAATACGACTTTGTTTGAGTCGTATTAAACAATCAAACTCTGACCTTATTTGGCCAGGAGCTTTTATGTTGGTTTGCAATGTTGGCAGCTCTATGTCATGCTTGGTGGAAGCCTACCCGCTGTGTTAGCCGTTTGAGCAACAAAATGTCTATTAATACAATACACATTAATGAATATGTTTCAAATTATGGCCCTTGGTGTAATTCATAATTGCAAGGGAAGTAATTTTGACATTCAAGAAATTCAATAAGTTACAATAATTATTTAATTTCTTAGCGTCATTGCTTGACGTTTCTTCATATTAACGAGAAAAAGTCGGTAATATGAATACATTAATCAAGATATGATTCTAAGATTACACTTATCAAAATAAATAAGTACCCAATTGGTGTATTATATTTTATAGATTCAAAAGGATTTTACAATCGTCATAAGTTTTTGAATATTTGTATATCGTCTGCTACTTTTGCTATACTTTTTAAATTACACCGGAAATACACACGAAACGCAAAATTTTGTTGATGTTACACTGTCTGAACACAAATGATCCGGTTTTATTTCGGAACGGATAGTAAAATGTTCTCACAGTTCGTGTCTGATGTTATAGTATCACAACGGATTATGATGGAATGTTCTTATTTCCGATGTGTTCACAACTTCTGGATAATGATCGACTGTTCTTATTTCTGATGTTCAAATGTCGAACATTTTGGATTAAATTCGATGCAGAGGTGGTGTAGAAGTCAATGTTCAGTCCACATTTGCACACGTCGATAAAATATCACGGTGAAGAAATTCACGCACAGCTGTCACTGTTAAATGGTAAAGTTCGCTTCTGGTAAGTGGTTAAGCGTCTGTGACAGTGTTCTTGTTGTTTATTTACAATTAATAATGTTCTCTTTCTAACACACACTACACAATTATACTACACTCATTACATGACTTAATTAAAATAAGTATATTAATATTATACATGTCGGTTTCTAACCGTATCACAATTTCAATTATAGACCTTACACAGTAGGTGAATAGCAACAAAATTCACTTATTGGTGGCTGTGTTGGTCTGAGTGTAATAATACACAGTGCACTCAGACATTGCTTACTGGGTCGGTCGGACAACGGGACAAAAGATCGGCAATTGTATTGCTTCTGCCGGGAATGTGACGAACTTCGAAACTGAAATTTTGAAGCTTCAAGGACCATCGAGCAATCATATTATTGGATGGTACTCCGGCATTTATATACCGTAATGGACTGTTGTCAGTTTCAATGATAAAGTGACGTCCTAGAAGGTATTTGGATAGCTTCGTCACACTTTCTACTAAGGCCAGTGCCTCTAATTGCGGAATGGACCATGCACGCTCTCGAGGCCTTAGTTTTCTTGATATGAAACAAATGGGATGCAGGATGTTGTCGTATTCCTGCAACAGGACTGCCCCAATCGCAACGGAGCTAGCATCTGTTCTCAATCTGAAAGGTAAATGGATATTGGGCAATTTAAGGATTAGATTATTCGAATTCTTATCAGAAAAGTATGCCAAAACTTTATGAAATGCATTTCGTAGGCATTCATCGTGTACATCTTTTTCAGGCTTATCCTTGGTTAGTAAGTTAGAAAAAACCTCGGTGAGTTCTGAAAAATCAGGAATAAAATTCCTGTAATAATTGATAAGTCCCAGCAAGCTGCGGACTTGTTTCTTATTTGTTGGAAGTGCCTGCAAGTCACTAAGTGTTGATTAGGTTTGGATGGCGTCGAGTATAATTGTATGTCGTAAATTTGTCGTCAACAGTGTTTCTCTCAACAGAAGTTACACTCTTTCCAAAACTCTTTGCGTTCCACAAACTCAATACACAAAGACAATCTATCTGTATTTGAACACTCAATAACATTGATGACACATCACTTACATCAAGATGACATTCAGTAAGGACATAGACATCAAGTTCACAAGATGGCGACAAGGTCAAAATGGCGACAAAATCACAATGTCAACAAGGTCAAACGGTGACAAGTTTCACAAATTACAAATGTTTTACACGTTTACAGGATCAAACAATATGTACTGCACATTTACTAATAGTTTTAAACATATTTAAACAATGTAGTAATGGATCACACTGAGACTTTTCCGATCACATTTACATCACTATAACCTTGACAAATTTTACAAGTTCAAGAATTATAGTTTTAGATAACAAAGACGAGCAACACACGTCTACATATATTAGGTTCTTAAACAAGGACGAGCAACCCACGTCCACACGTGTCAGGATCTTATATTTGGCTCGTTCGCTAACACGGGTGAGACAGTACAAGTATAACGTGATTCGACGAAAGACACAACGACATAACGTTCTATGGATTTATTGCCACATTAAATACAGAACGATAACTACAACAATCTACAATATATAACTCACAACCACAATACAGCTCTCAGGTCTGACGCTCAAGATATCAGTCGTTCGGCTCTCACACACAGAGATCCATACAAACGCCTTGCTTTCATCACACATGTCCTTCCAGTCTGAAGTCCCAGCTCGGTCTGAGCCTAGCACGCCAACTGCCCACTGCCTCTGGTGGGGTCACGTGGCCTGCGTGCGTCTGTCGTCAGCCTGACCGCTGGTCGCGTGTCAGGTAACAATCTTGCCAGCCGACAACTCTTGTCCGCCGGGTGTCGTAACGATGTTGCTGCATAGCTATACCATCTTAGGCTCTGACAAGTGTGTTCTGGATGCATATCTTTCTAGCACGGTCAAACAGGGTCCGTACTAAGCCCCGTTTGTACTGGACAGGTGTGAAGCTCTGAAAATTTAAGTATTGGTCAGTCCATATTTCTTTGCGGTACACCGATCTTTGAATTGCGCCGTTTGCTCTACGTCTCATTAGAATATCTAGGAACGTCAAGTAATTGTTTAGGTAGAGATTAAAAGATACGGGCTACGATAACCTGATCTCCCTTGGGGAAACCTCCCTTTATGGGAGACCTCTTAGACAGCAAGATATATAGAAGGGTGTAATAGATAAAGATATAAATATAAAGAAGGCTAGAGGAAGTCCAAAGGAAATAAACTTAGGCCCAGACTTAGAATATTTAATTATAACTTTACATCTGTACTACGTTGTGGATCAGAAACATGGAAAGCGACTAAAACGATTACAAATAAACTATAAACATTCATTAATTGGTGCCTGTGCAAAATGAGTAAAATAATGTGAGAAATTCACCAGTGTGAAAGTCATGGCGAGAACTAGTCAAATACCAACGAACCAAGAGGTGAGGAAATGACGCTGGCGTTTGATAGGCCATACACTGAGAAAACGCGAGAATAGTAGACCTAAAACAGTCTTGATCAGGCACCCACATGACATAAGAAACAGAGGAAGCCCTAAACACACATTGGGAAGAGAAGTAGAAACAGAAATGAACAGTATGGGGAGATCATTTACAGAGCAGCATGGGATAACTAAAGACAGGAAAGATTGGGATGAGTTGGTTGAGGGTTTATTCCCCAGTGGGGAGCGAAGGCAGAAAAAAACAGAAGGACAGGTACTGACGGTACCTATGTAGACAAAGATAGAAAATGGGGCATGATAACTTTTAGCGAGTGATATTATATTATAGTATAATTTTCGGGTTAATTCAGCATTGCAAATAAAAGAGAATTTAGGATTTAGTCAATTATAAAAAGGAAAGTTGACATTTAGTCAACAATGGAAAGGAATGTTCTGTCTGGTTTATTTATCGATGGAAAGGAAAATACTTATTTCTTCAGCTATGGAAAGGAAATGTGAGATGTGATTTAATATGAGATTGACAGAAAATGACAAATCTAATTGATTTAGAGATGGAAAGAAAATGAAAACTTGAAATTTAGTCACACATGAACAGAAAGGCCTGATGTAATTGAGATTTACAAATGCATTGTTACTACATAAACATTCATCAGAGTTTTAACTAACTGCAGACTGTTTGACAATGACATCTGTCTTCTGATACAGGCACCTTAAACGTCGCTGCACTTTAACTACAATATGCCCTAATCGATATCTCCTCAAGCCTCTCGATATGTGCTACACATAGTGAGCGTCAACCCGTATACCCGCGGAAGTTCAATGGTGCTTAGTTCTACACTTTTGTTATTCTTCGTTCCGTGTTCCTTATTTTGTCGTCTCCTACATCTATTAGTTCACTTACAGTTCCCTTACTAAAATACATCATCCGACTTCACACATAAAGATATCTGGCATTCCGAATCTGATTCCAAGCCCTCTCTGACATCATCAACATGTTCTCTGCAAAATGCGGTTGGCGTTCTTGTATCACCACAGTTCTCCGTCCTAGAAGTTCTGGATACATTTGTTAACATTGTGTCCACACATTCTATCACATTATGCCATTCAGCATCATTTCTCGCTATTGACTCCGCTTCTTCGTATACCCCTAGTATTTCTGTCGTTACCATATTTTCAATGCTCATCTTCTTATTATATGGTCACAGAACATTGTACGTCTCTTTCTTAGAGGTGTAAATATTATTCTAGATTCATTGGTCTCTCCCAGGCGATAGTTCCTGGTTACTCTGGCAGTTCAAGGTGTTGTAACAGAGGTAATCAAGTACAAAGAGCAGACATACCTAGGTCGGTATACGCCCTCCCCCTTAAATGTACTAATTGTAGAGTCATATATGATATTTGATATGAACAATGAAAAACATATTTATCCCCAAATCAGAAGGCCAGTATTCTTGTATCTGTTCGAGCGTTAATAGAATAACCTAAAATAATAGGAGAGTACAAGAGGTCAAACCAAACGGAGAGTTTACAACACTTCGCATTAAACAATCCATGTCAGTACGTGGGAAAGGCAGCCGAAAGTTGATTCCTGGTCATTCTCCTATCAATATTGTCAGAAAAATAGCATATTCCAGAGCTCGTTGCTAATAGAGAACCTTCTAGAATGGTCAGATCGCATAAACATTCCACCGCAAGGGTATTTAAGACTGCTATCAGGACAAAAAAGGGAAGGTAGGCATGGGTATACAAGAACTCAGGATGTAGGAACTAGTTAGAACCAAGCGTGAGCAGTGGAGGAAGGGAAGAGATGAGAAGGCGCGATAAAACGGGTGACATCTCGGGATTAGCTGGGACTCCAATGACGTGGATAATTGCCAAAACCAGCAGATATAAACTGTAGAACCATAATCATTATAAGTATCATGGATCCAAAAGCTATTGGATCGATACGGCACACATATGGTTGATACATATATGTCTTCGATAATACTGATGGAATAACAAAGGATACATAATTTGTCATCGTTTAATTTAGTTTAGTCTAGTTTAGTCGATGGATCAACATCACGGCACACGGGTGTAACCCATAAGTGTTCCGTTCTCCTCCAAACTCAAACTGAGTCTGGAGAAACTCAGCTAAGTGCACGAAATCTGTAACACCGGCGAGTTTCCTTAAATACTTTGAGTAGATTTTTAACTCGAAATTTTGCCCAGGCAGCGTCGTTAGGCTACTCTTTTTCGATTTCCAATTGCCAAGGGATTATTTACGTGCGCAACACTACACACGGACGTCCGATCTCACTACCCAGAGACCAGGGGAAATTTTTTTAATAGAGGTCCACGTGAAATAAATCCCGGTCCTTACCGGGGCATGAACCCGGGACCTCCAGAACTCGAGGTCTCCATACCTCGAGACCACGCAGCCCCCTGAATTTTTCATAATGTTAATAAATGTTGAAGCAAAGCTAACAAATGTGGCTTTCTTCATACTAGTAGTGGCAGACAGTGTGGCTTTCGTAGATGTTAAAGTTGCATGTATTATCACCCTGTTGCTGTCTCGCGTGCTGTGGTTTATGCTTTCTGTGAACAATGCTAACTTATCAGCTGTGCAACAGTATTCGCAACATTCGCCTCAGAAACCACATCATACACTGAGACCCCATAAGTGTCACAGTCTCCTGCCGTAGATAGTCTGAGAATACTGTTGACAAACAAAAATCAAAACATTTTACAGAATCTGAATATAAAGGAAAACAAGTCAATAAACAACATCATGACTTGAAAACTGAACAGCTCTGGCCAACAGGTTTAGAAAGAACAGTAATGGTCCCGATCAACTTGGGCATGGCAGTGCATGAAGCGGCTGAAATGGCCAATGATCGAGTGGCGTTCTATTAGGCAGAGAAAAGAGTGGATTTCTGCAAACGACTGTATAAATGATTATATCCCACGGAAATGTTTATCATCATCATAATCAAATTCCTTATGTGGGCGATGTTTCCTAACATCTTGCAATATCCAACAGCATATCAGTTCGTGTGCTGACATCTTTCAGTGCCATGACACAAGTCACTCAAGTGAGGCATCGATGCATTTTTTGTTGTTGCTTGTTTACCAAGTTTCCAAGATTTACATCCAGTGTTTAAAACCGGTTCTTTAAATATACGAGAAATCATTTTCTAGCTTCCAATGATAATATATTGCATAAGACGTTCCTCATGTTATAAATTGCAGGTTTTGCCATGTGTTTTTGATGTCAAACCCATCTGTTCCTGGCTGTTTCAATATCTCTTACAACCCCAAACTGTTATTAAACGCCGTTTGCACAAACTACTCGTGGCTTAAACTAAGATCTGCTAGTGAAAAGAATAAATACAGTCAGTGTATTTCTCAAATGAAGACGGACAACAACACAACTCTGGTTCACAACCCTTCATTTGTAAACATTATTTTACAACTAACCGCTTCGGCCAGCCAATGTCTATAATTCCACGATTTTTCCTTTCTGTCGTTATATTTTAATTCTTCTCTCTTCGCCGACCTGTTGTTCCCGACTGGAGTACGTGTTCAACCGTCTCCTTGTTATTTTTTGTGAAACCATCGTAGTAGGTAGCAAAATATGTTTGTCTTACTAGCATATTTGCACATTTACAAGCCTTATGTTATGTTATGTTTGTTGTATTATGTTATGTTATGCTAAGGTATGTTTTGTTATGCTATGTAATGAAGGTTGAACGGGGTCGAAACATCTTTTCTCTCATAAGGAGGTACACTATTTGTAGTTTTAAAGATTTACGAGCCTTATGTTTTGTTATGTTATGTTATGTGACACTATCACAATAGAAGGCAAACCAATGGTGCTTTAACAATGATACGTGCGTATTTACGAGACTTATGTTATATTATGCTATTTTATGCTAAGTTATGGTATGTGAAAGCTTCACAGTAAAAGGTACATTGTTGTGGCTTAACTACCTGCTCCGTGGCGAAGAGTTACGAATGCAATTCGTAATTCTGCATACCGCTTTCGAAACACAGCGGCGGGCAGTTTGGAAGCAGACTGCCTTGCGTTGGTTTCCCATTTAAAGGTACGAGTGCCGAACGTTCAAAACGCAAACTACTTAACATAAAACTTGCCAAAAAATTCACGAACAGTCAATAAATGCCCTGGGTGTCTGAGACGTCCTGTAAAGGATATACAACTAACTACTATACTTGTAGATGTACCAGCCTTATGGTATGTTATGTTTTGAGAGAGAATCACATATGGGAAGACAAAAACATGTGTGCATTACCTAATCATTATTACAGATTTACTAGCCATACGTTATGTTATGTAAAACTATCACAGTAGGAGGGACAGGTTGTGCGTCTTCACTATCATATTTGCAGAGCTAAGAGACTTATGTTATGTTATGTAAAATAATCACAATAGAAATCAAAGCATTTATGTCTTCACTATCATAATTGCAGATTTACTAGCCTCTGTTATATGTTATGTTATGTGAAACCGTCACATTAGGATGCAACGCATGTGTGCTGATGATGCTCGCATATGTTCAAGTTTTAGGACCTACATTAACTAAACAGATCACGAAGGTTTAGGCAATCTTCTGAATCAAAGGAGAAAAAGCCGCCGCTTTTAATGACAGCGTTTGTGGGATTTAGGTCTTCTGGAATTTAGCCGGGTTTTTGCGCTCTCTCGCTCACTTTGAACTCAAGCGTAGTCCATACACGTGACTTCTAGTAGCACTGGTCTGAATTTTGCGTGTGGATTAGCTTTCCCTACTTACAGTGTCCCTCGCCATCTGGCGATCCCACTCCGACTTCAGAGGAACTTGTAATCCACGTCCCCAAATCAAGGACTAGAAGTCAACATTTTAGTCCAACTGACATGTATAGGGGTTGAATCCGCTATCTCGGCATCAGCACACTGAATGTGTAAGAGCGAGAGTTCTTATCCATTCAGCCATGCTGACCTCCAATTCCGCAGGAGATGCAACATGTTATCTATGCTTCCAGGATTTGAAACTATAGCCGTGGGCTCCCGTAGGATAGTTCTTGTTGGTCAGTAATGTTGAAACAACATGATAGATAGAACTGGCCAAGTGAAACCATCAAAGATGCACATTTTCAGGTTACTCATTATGCCAGATCTCAGACACTTAGTTGTGAGTAGTAGTTAGATGTTTCACGTGAATATGAGAATCAATCAATCAATCATGTGCCATGCCGGAAACCGTGGGCGGTCATGACTCGCCATTTCACTCGATCACCAGTGTCGTGGATCAGCTCAGTGTTCCTGTCTCGTCCATGCCATGTGGCCAAGCCATCCAGGTATTTTCCTCTCGGTCTTCCTCTTGGTCTGTTCCCCTCGATCTTGCCAGTTGTCACCAAGTTCTCCAACCCATTTCTTCTCATAACATGTCCAAAAAATTTTGACTGTCTACGTCTAATTTCTCTAATCAGTCTACGATGTTCATTTGTCTCCTGTAGTACTTGGTCATTGGTTTTTCTGTCTGTCCATGGTATTCTTTGCATTTTCCTCAGAAACCACATTTCTGCAGCCATCAGATGCTTTTCAGCTTGACTGCTCATTGTCCAAGTTTCACATCCATACAAAAGAACAGGCTCTATGTATCCCCTCAACACTCTTTTTCTCGTTTCAATTGACATCTTTTTATTGGTCAGAATGTTTTTCATCTTGCTAAAGGCTACTTTCGCCATGGCGATTCTTGTTCTAATCTCTTCAAGGCATCTCCCATCAGATGTTATAACTGTTCCAAGATAATTGTACCGATTCACTTGTTGAAGAATATTTCCATTTACTCGTATATTACATTGTGGCACTTCTTCCTTCCTACTGACGACCATAACCTGAGTCTTTTTACAATTTAATTCTAACCCCAGTTGCTCACTGTGTACAACAACCGCATCTACTAATTGTTGCAGGTCCTGCGCATTGTCTGCAATTAATACTGTATCATCTGCATATCCAATGTTATCGATGTTTCGTCCTCCAATGCTGATTCCATTTATATCCTCTACATTTCTGAAAATATTTTCACTGTACAGGGAAAAAAGATCTGGAGACATCACACATCCCTGCCTAAGACCTCTCTTAATTGGCTGATACTGTCCCACTTCATTATCAATCCTTATTGCAGCTTGTTGTTTCCAATATATGTTTTTTATAAGTCTAATGTCTTTCCCATCAATTTGTAGATCTGCAAGCATATCCACCATGCTGACATGTCTAACGCTATCAAAAGCCTTTGTATAGTCAATAAAGCAAAGATGTATATCCTTGTTTACTTCTATAACACGTTCAATAACTGTTCGCAGCATATACACAGCATTTACTGTACCCTTTCCTTCTACAAACCCGCATTGTTCTTCCCCTATTTCAGGTTGTATCTTCTTCCTCATTCTTTGCATGATAATTCTTAGCAAAATCTTTGTGATGTACTCATTATACTAATTGTTCTATGTTGATCACATTCCAAGGTTCCTGATTTCTTTGGGATTGCAATAAATATAGAGTTACATAATTCAGGAGGTATATCTCCAGTATCATATAATGTGTTCAGCAGTCTGGTGACTTGATCTATTCCAAATTCTTCTAAAGCTTTAATCATTTCTGTTGTGATGTTATCTGCACCGGGGGCCTTGCCAGCTTTCATATGCTTAAGAACATTTCGAACCTCCATCTCCAAAATTGGCGGTCCTTCATTATTAAATCTAATATCATACTGTTCGTCTCTGTTATCATCATAAAGGTGTTTCACATAATCTGTCCATACCTGTAGAATCTGGTCTTTTTCTATTATGATTTTGCCATCTTCAGTTTTTAGACACCCTGTTGATGTACTTGTTCTTTTATTAGTAAGTTCCTGAATTCGTTTGTGCACTAATTTGGTATTTTGACTGTTGTGTTGGCTTTCAATTTCTAAGCACTTTTCCTCAAGCCATGCTTCTTTTGCCTCCTTATATAATGTTCTGACTTGTCTGTGAATTTCTTCATATTTGACAGAATTATTTTTGTTGAGTCTTCTTGTTTCCATGAGGTGTAAAATTTCTTCAGTCATCCATTTCTTACGACCCACCTTCTTTAATTTTGGAATAGTTGTTTCTGCAGCCACATTGATTGAATTCTTCAACGTTTCCCATTGATCATCCACATCCTGGAATAGGATCTCTAGATGAGACAAAATTTCGAATCTGTTCTGTACTTCTATGTTGAATTTGTTTTGTATTTCCTTGTCATTACTCAATGTACACAAATCATATTTAGTGTTTCCTGTTATATACTTGACTTTCTTCAACTTTATCCTCAATGTTCCTGTGAGTATATATATGAGAATAGTTGTTGTAAAATGATCATTAGCGGCATGTATTTGGGTATTTGTGAGGATACTGTTGTAGAGATAGAAATTACTATAGTCTGTCCGGAAATTTATGCCGTCATTCAAGATCAATTATTTGAAAACTGTCTGTTGCATAGTTATGAAATTTGTCCAGCCGTCTTATATTTACCCCCACCCAAGGAATATGTCTTTGATAGGTCCTAAAACAACTTAAGTCATTGAAAGCGGCATCATTCCTTTGATGTTTTGCTTAAAAACTAGTGATTTCTTGCTAAAAAAGTTATGTTTACGGTAATGAGGACCTGCAAATTCAGATGACAAACAAAGGCGTATCTGGATTCGTATGGAAGTGGGTGCAATCAAAGAAGTAGCTTACAATCGACAGAATCGGCTGCATTGCACCGGGTTTTAATCCCATATGGCTCAGTTTCTTTCCGCAGCGCGGAAAGCGTCGCACAAAGCACGAACTCCGTAGCTCCAGCGACGACCCTTGGGAGTCTCTGAATAAAATTAATGACGCGGCCCGGACAGACAGACAGAAAGGTAGGTAGGTAGGTAGGTAGGCAGAAAGATAGGTGGGTGGATGGATGGCTGGCTGGCTGGCTGAGTGGGTGGGTGGGTCGGTCGGTGGGTCGGTGGGTCGGTCGGTTGGTGGGTGGGTGGGTGGGTCGGCAGGCAGGCAGGCAGGCAGACAGATAGATTAGATAGATAGATAGATAGATAGATAGATAGATAGATAGATAGATAGATAGATAGATAGATAGATAGATAGATAGATAGATAGATTGATAGATTGATAGATTGATAGATTGATAGATTGATTAGATAGATAGATTAGATAGATAGATATCGGTACGTCGGTCGGTCGGTCGGTGGGAGGGTGGGCGGGCCGGCCGGCCGACCGACCGACCGACCGACCGACCGACCGACCGACCGACCGACCGACCGACAGACAGACAGACAGACAGACAGACCGACCGACCGACCGACCGACCAACCGACCGACCGACCGACCGACCGACCGACCGACCGACCGACCGACCAAACCGACCGACAGACAGACAGACAGACAGACAGACAGACAGACAGACAGACAGATAGATATCTGTCGGTCGGTCCGTTGGTGGGTGGGTGGGCCGGCAGGCAGACAGACAGACAGACAGACATATAGATTAGATAGATAGATAGATAGATAGATAGATAGATAGATAGATAGATAGATAGATAGATAGATAGATAGATAGATAGATAGATAGATAGATAGATAGATAGATAGATAGATAGATAGATATCTGTCGGTCGGTCCGTTGGTGGGTGGGTGGGCCGGCAGGCAGGTAGGCAGGCAGACAGACAGACAGACAGATAGATTAGACAGATAGATAGATAGATAGATAGATAGATAGATAGATAGATAGATAGATAGATAGATAGATAGATAGATAGATATCGGTAGGTCGGTCGGTTGGTGAGTGGGCCGGCAGGCAGGCAGGCAGGCAGACAGACAGACAGACAGACAGACAGACAGACAGACAGATAGATAGATAGATAGATAGATAGATAGATAGATAGATAGATAGATAGATAGATAGATAGATAGATAGATATCTGTCGGTCGGTCGGTGGGTGGTTGGGTGGGCCGGCAGGCAGGCAGGCAGGCAGACAGACAGAAGACAGACAGACAGACAGATAGATTAGATAGATAGATAGATAAATAGATAGATAGATAGATAGATAGATAGATAGATAGATAGATAGATAGATATATAGATAGATAGATAGATAGATAGATAGATAGATAGATAGATAGATATCTGTCGGTCGGTGGTTGGGTGGGTGGGTGGGTTGGCCGGCAGGCAGACAGACAGACAGACAGACAGACAGACAGACAGATAGATAGATTAGACAGACAGATAGAAGATAGATAGATAGATAGATAGATAGATAGATAGATAGATAGATAGATTGATTGATTGATTGATTGATTGATTGATTGATTCCCGCCAGAAACCGGGCCTTGTCAGCTAGTTTACTTATATAATCACGTTTCATGAAAGAACCCACATTTGGAGACGCCTCTGAATTTTCGCGCTGTTTATTTCAAAACGAAAATCACGTGAAAATTTTGAATAATGTGGGTCGAGTCTTGGTGAAACTGTAAAACTGTTAAAATCATGGACGTAGCCGTTAAATCATAATTAATATACCGTATATAAGCTAACTTTGAAATCTGCTGTAAAATCTCCAGAACAAAACATTTTTTGTTGGGTGGACATAAAGATAAGGTTATATACTAAATCTCATCATTTTACCTCAGTTCGTTACTGAGATATTGAATTTTATATTGAGGCAACCAAAAAAAAAACACACTATAGCACAAACACGTGTATTATACAAACACACATGCTTAAATACACACATGCCCACATATACATGATTACGTCCTAGGAAAATCAGATGAAATCAATAAACTGATTAGAGAAATAACTCATACACGTAGACGGTCAATTTTATGTGGGCACATTATGAGAAGGAATAAAATAGAGAACGTGGTGACAACTGGCAAGATTGAGGGGGGAATGCTTAAGGGGAAAGCAGAAAAGTAAGTATCTGGATGGCCGAGAAAAAAACACGGAGCTGATCCACGGCTCTAGTGAGCGTAAGATGGCGAAACATGACTACCCATGCTTATCGGCAGAATATTGGCAGAATGTTGCGATCAAGGCAGATTAATTTTCTAAGTAATTTTACTTTCAGTAGTTTGCCATGTTTTAACGAGAATTCAACGTGTAAGCTCAACAGGCTGATGTGTGGAACGAATTTCACAACCCTATTGTCAGCGCAAAGTAATTTTAAGCGCAAGCTCAATAAACCTTTCGGCTACATTTACGTATATCCTGGAACTTATTATTGATTTTAATAAAGTCGCCGGGTTTTATCCCATATGGCTCGGTCTCTTTCCGCATCGCGGAAAGCGTCGCACAAAGCACGAACTCCGTAGCTCTAGCGACGACCCACAGGAGACTCCGAAAAATTAAACTCATGAACCGAAGGACGCGGCCTGGAATCGAACACACAACCTTCGGAGCCCGAGTTAAACGGCTTGACCACTTCGCCACGAAGCCTCCCACAAAGAAAAAAAGGAAACATTAGCCTGGACATTCTGCTGCTTCTGCTTTTTATCTGTCCATGCCTGAACCATGATATTGTTTTTGTTGTTTTATGAAAACTTAATCACAAATAGCTGGGATTAATAATTAATGCTCTCTGCTGGATCAAGCAGGCGGTAACACGCCAGCTCACAATAATTGTCTCATTCACCACACCTGGTGGCTTCCCTTGGTAAATATTATTTGCTTTCTTTATGAAGCCGGCCCATGCGGCGTACGGGCGGTGAACACTGTTTCACATGTCCCCGATTTACCTAGTCGAGGGTTCCACGTCTTTTGCAGAAGATTTGAAAGCAGCTGTTAGGTACTGATCTCTCTGGTATGTGGGTCGATACGTTATAGCGTTTGTGACGACAGACAGGTATATGGGGTCGATATGTTATAGTGTTTGTGACGACATGCAGGTAGTTTGTGGTCGATATGTCCAAGCGTTTGTGACGACAGAGGTAGTTGGGGTTGGAATGTTCAAGAGTGTATTACGGCAGGCTGATATACGGGGTCGATATTTCCAAGCGTTTGTGACAAGAAGCCAGTATTTCGAGTCAACATGTTCAGACTGTTTTGACGATAAGCCAGTATTGTTGGTCGATATTGCCAAGCGTTTTTGAAGAGCTGCCAGTATTTGAATTCGATTTTTTGTAGGGCTGGTCAAGAGAGGTCAGTATTAAGGGTCGATCTTTACAAAGATTCTGTAGGAAGGTCGGCCAGAATGTTTGGTCGATATTTCCAAAGGTTCGTGACAGTAAAGTCGACAGGGGTCAATATTTGTGACGGTAACATTTCTGTTAGCATACTTTATTTTTTTTTTTTTTCGTGGTGTTATTTTTGTTGGATATTGTATTTGAACAACGAATAATATCAATGCAGTTCTGGGTAACAATCTAGAGTAACTAAAAGTTAAACGTAAACAGTGCTAGGATATTCACACATAGGTACAGAATTCCTGTACAACACTTAAAGAAATATTCACGTCCTTAAAAGGTTGTGGCCATTTTCTGACTAGCAGATTTATGATAATAGTTAAATGTAGGCCGTTTCCATTCAGTAATTCCTGTTTGTAACCTTCGGCCTTCACGTTGACAGACGGGAAAAGGTGAAACATTGATGAATATATTCTGTTTTTCTTCTTTCTTGTCCATAATGTTTCTTTCTTTCTTTCTTTCTTTCTTTCTTTCTTTCTTTCTTTCTTTCTTTATTTCCTTCTTTCTTTCTGTCTGTCTTTTTTGGGTCAATATTATATTCTTTCTTTATCACTCTCTCTCTCTCTCTTTCTTTCTCTTTCCTTTCTTTCCCTCGTTCTTTCTTTATGTCTTCCTTTCTTCCTTATTAATAATAGAAAGCTTTACAACGATAACTATATTATGGACTGATCGTGACCAGACCAAGTGCTGAAAGCTTTAATGAAATCAAGAGTATCATTGCTGACACAGAGAAAGGCATTCAAACTTTCAGCCGCCTGAAGAGTTCCCTTCCACAGACTTTCCTTTGGAACCTGTCCAGATTGAATGTTATTTTTCGTGGTCTTCTGAATATGAATTTTGAAAGCAAAACATTTCTAATAATTATAAAATTCAATTACAAGTGAAAAGAAAAGCAGCAAGTGGGCCAGTTGATGGCCACTTCATATATGCACTGGAAAATGTATAATGGAGTTAAAGCACATAACCAGAAATGATTAGCTGTTCAGTTTCTAACAGTAAATTAAAACAAAATCAATAAGAAAATGTAGATTATGTTGCGGTAAAAGCTTAAGTGTTTAAATATTGGTGGTGAATGAATATCGGAATTGTTTAACTATTTATGTTCCAAGTATTTGTAATTTTACATATTTCTGTCACGGGGGGTTACTTTAAGGTAATCAATATGTCAAGCGTTAAAATAGTAATAGGATACAATAGACACATATACAGACATACAGAGAGAGAGAGAGAGAGAGAGAGAGAGAGAGAGAGAGAGAGAGAGAGAGAGAGAGAGAGAGAGAGAGAGAGAGAGAGAGAGAGAGAGAGAGAACGAACGAAGGAACGAACTTTATTTTAAAAGTCACAAATGCCGCGTGTTGCCCGTCTTATGTTCGACCCTACCAGCCACTCATCTTTCCTACGACAATTATCTTTTGTGCACGTTATTTTCACATAGAAAAAACTCTGTCCTGTGAATGTTGCGAACATAAACAATGCATATTAACTTGTCATAAGACAGGCAGGCAGTCATGCACTCACAATGTGAGTAGACACTCACACATGTAGAAACACATACATAGATACCTACACACACAGACATCCATACATAATACACCAACTCAGTAACTCATAACTACACACTGCGTAGCAAGCATTTGAAAGCGAGAGAGATAAATACAGATATAGAGAGAAAGAGACAGAGAATGTGTGTGTGTGTGTGTGTGTGTGTGTGTGTGTGAGAGAGAGAGAGAGAGAGAGAGAGAGAGAGAGAGAGAGAGAACGATATATATATATATATATATATATATATATATATATATATATATATATATATATATATATATATATATTACGGTTCTGTACTTCTCACCCTAATGAAATTCATTTTATAACGTAAGTAGATCCGCAAATCAATTTTTATTTAGATGTCTAGACTTGCTCTAGTATGTGTTATTAAATTTAGCTTCCATTTTTTATGTATACTGTGTAAGGGTGGGGGATTTATAGGGAGGAAATTCGAAAGGGGGGGGGGGGGGGGGGGGGGGGGAATGACGTTCTGAACATATGGTAAAAAATGGGCCAAAAAAGGTTGAGAACCACTGGTTTAGAGAGTCCAGTCTGTCAAGAGACAATGTGAATATCAAAATCGTGCTGTGAAGTCACATAACAACAAGGTTACTGTCCTCTGACGAAACGACATTCCAGAGTTCACAATCAAGAACGAATACATTTAAAATGCTTCAAACTTTGAATAACTTGCTCCCTAAAAAAACACAGTGTTGACGGTTCTATATTTTTGCAAGAATCATTGCTTTAATTATGTGTGTCTTCGTTGTTCCTTTTAAAGTGTATATTCTAGATGTTTCTTTAAATGTGTTTGTCCTAATTCTTATTTTACCTCCTTAATTTCACAAACTTTTTTGCCTTTGATTTCTAGTGCTATTGTTTAACATAATAGTTGGCCTACAAATATTAGGGTAGCACTATGTACTTCGCTCCGTGGAGAAGGTATTACCGACGCAGTTCGTGATCCTGCATACCCGAAACACAGCTGTGGGCGATTAGGCAGAAGACCTCGTTGCGATGGTGTTTTTACGAAATGGTATGGGTGTCGGTCGTTCAGAAAGCAATGGCAAATTTAATGAACGTAAACTAGCCAAGAGATCACAACAGCACAAAATTGTGGTGTTGACTGCAACGTCATGTAAAGGATATGCAACTAACATAACTAACCATATGCCTAATACTGACTCGGATACAGAAAAGGAGTTAACCCGGCACACGAAGTCTTAAGATAGAAGTAGTTTCATAGATGCATTCACATTTCTGTCATTAATACAGGCTTAGAGATCATGCCTGCACAGCTTTATCTCTGCAATGATTTATTTCCCCGCCTACCACAACTACGCTGAAATGTAAATGCAGTCTAGCATATAGCGCCTCCAATTTTATGTGTACTTGTTATAATGAATTATAATGAACATCCCAAATATTTTTATTCTCGAGGTTATAGTTTGGGGATGTTTATTTTAATTGACACGGGGGAATGAGAATGTAAAGTGAGTAGGCGGGAGGGGAAATCCAGGATGGGCGTGAGGAAACGAAAGAGAAGACAGGTTAGAGGCGTCAGAGTACGCCATCAGCGGAGATAATATGTGATAAACAAAGAAAGGGGTGGGTAAACATAGAGGGAAAGTGATATTGAGAGAGAAACTACCTCTATCTCCTTCTCTGTCTGTCTGACTGTCTGTCTGTCTGTCTGTCTGTCTGTCTGTCTGTCTGTCTGTCTGTCTCTCTCTCTCTCTCTCTCTCTCTCTCTCTCTCTCTCTCTCTCTCTCTCTCTCTCTCTCTCTCTCTCTCTCTAAAACCTTTTATCTGAATTTATATATGTCTGTCAGAACACGATCTCACTGCATTACTTGGCTGCTTACTTTTCTCTCAGTTTATCATCATTTATTCAACGTGATTATTAACTGTTTAGTACAACGGCTATCTCGATCTACCCCCCCCCCCCCCTCGCCCCCCCCACCCCAGGTGAAACGTTAATTGATAAGGAAGTTATGAAGGACATATTCATAAATAAGTATTATCAATTTTCATATTTCCATTGATCATCGGATGTCTGCTTTTAGATATATTATTACTCTCCACGCTGCTATTGTCAAACATTTGCGTTTGTAGTCGGAAGCACAATTATACGTAATAATATTTCATCGCGAAAACACACCAATGAGAGGCAATCTGATCATCAGAGAAGAGGGACCAGTGAAATTAATGTTAAACCCTGTTGCGCTCTTGCAATGTGATTGGAGGGTGGGAACTGGGATACACAGGTCATGCCTCCCATGAGACTGGCAATTGCGTGCATTGTGGCCAGAGCTAATTAAGTTCGTATCGTCTAAATCCAATCTATTTCCCTTACTTTACATGTGCGGTCATCGTGGAGGCTTGTTTTCTGTTGGCCAAATATCATGTTTTCTGCTGTTTAAACTATATGTCATTATTCTGTATTTATCTTCGTTGTGGAGCAGAAAGCTTCAGCAATTGCTCAACATATATTTGTTTCATCGACCTTATATTGTTTATTTGTACCCACACGATTGAAATATCGGCTACCACCCTCTTCTCGTGGCTTTTTTTTTTTCTCTCGAGTAATTGTTTATTTTTGTTTGCCCACGTCTTTCATTCACTGTTTGTTCAACATCAACACAATCTTACTTATGTACCCCTTAAGCAGGCACTAGTTGATGAATTTGGAGATATTTTCAAGTTGGAACTGGGACCTGAAGTACCACGGAACGTCAAACAAAAATATTTAAGATGCGATATACATACCAAATACCATTATATCACAAACAGCCTTGATTGGTCATGTGACGAGAAGAGAGGCAGAGGTCGACCAAGAGAAATGATGATGGATGGCTTGCGATGGAGGAATATCATCATCAGAGTTGATCCAGACCACCAAAAACCGAGGATATGTGGAGAGACATGAACGTCTACGCCAGCTAGCAGGGTACTGGATGATGATGATTACCATTCTATTTTTAAGCACGTTGGCAGTGATATTGCCAAGAAAGACAAGAGGTTCCTGCAGGTGGCATTACTTGCAGACAAACAGCATGGCGTACAAGTAGGAATATAAACATTTCCATCCCAATATTGACATGCCCCAAAGATCTCCATGGCAACAGTATGATGATATTGTATAATAAAGCATATGTTGTTCGAATTTATATAAGGCTTCTCACGGCCAAAGATGCTAGAATATGTATGAGGGCACGAAGTAACATATGCACGATATGTTTATTTCTTCCGTACTCATTGCCATTCTAGCCTGCCTAAAATTCTCCTCTGTTCATCTGTTATTGGGTTTGGTTTTGGAACAAAGGTCACTTTCATTGCAGTTGTGCATCTGCAAAAAAGTCCATTTTGCGGATTATGATCCCCATAAATACTTATATATGCATGCATAAGTAATGCATTAACTCCACTTGCAAATATATCATCAGTTATCAGTTATCAGTTGGGGTATCTTCGTTGCACTCCGGACATGTCCATAGGTGCTCAGATCCTCCCCCCAGCATATGCATCAGCGTCCGGTGGCTAATAGTGCCAGTTCTGTGTTGGTTGACGAGGCGCTTTGTTTTCCCGATGTACCTCTCGCGTCTGGCTGTGCCGATTCTTACTCCTAGGTCTTTCATCCTGGACAGCGATGTGGAATCATTGACGTCAAAGTCCTCTGTTCTCGCCATATCATCAAGGACATTAATAACATCGGCACGATCCATGGGCTGGCCATCTACAGGGGTTGCAGAGCCAGCCAGTTTGTCAGCTCGTTCATTTCCCTCGACTCCCGCATATCCCGGGACGAAGATGAAGGTGACTCTACGGACAACAGACTTCCGCAGCGATTCAGTCCACTGTCTACGTACAGATCCAGCTTCGACCTTCTGAATCATGCTCATTGAATCACTTAGTACACACACGTTGGTATAATGCTGTGACTCCAGCCATATGAAAGCCTGTGTAACTGCCATCACCTCCATTGTCATGCTGCTCGTGGTCATAGAGTGGGCACCACTGGATTCTTGAACTGTTCGGCCCGCTGAACGGGCTGTAACTGCCCACGCACTTCTCTGCTGCTTTACCACAGATCCATCTGTATAGATGAGCACTTCGGGGCTATCTGAGTGTTCATAGATGAGCGCGTTAACCTCTGCATTGACAGCGGCAGGGTTATGCTCTCTGCACCGTCTGTCGAGTGTGATAATGCAGGAGAAAGTGCACTTAAAAGCTGGAGGCACCGGCACCCATTCCTTGCCGGGGTTGATACTGGTAAGACTGCAGACCTGTCTGACGACATCTTCCGCCCGACCCATCCATGATTTGCCCCTCTTTAGCCTGTCACCCTTTTCTCTGAATATAGCGTCATGCAGAGGGTGCTGCTCATCTGCACTTATTTTTAAATATGCACGAGCTCTCCAGATCTTGATCCTGTGTTCCATTGTCGGGAAGTCAAGGAGGTATCTCATTGCTACACAGCTGGTGTCTCTCGTGCAGCCCAAAATGATGCGCATGGCTTCGTTTTGTACCTTTTCAAGTCTTCCAATCTGTGTAGGGCTGTCAGTGAGGATGGCCAGGGCATACTCGATGCGTGAAAGCACAAGTCCTTGGAACAGAAGTATTAGCAGTCTTTGCTCGATATTGGCAGTCGCCATGCCATGACTCTCATTGCTGACAAACCTTGCAAATATATATATTATACAAACCTGGCTTGACATGATGTTTTGGAACCCCCAACCATTAGCTCAGTCATGTTCAACCATCATATCTTATCAACACCAAGATCTTTGGAATTCTGAGACCATCTATCCCTATTGCTTCCCCCTTCTCTTCTGAACGTGCAAAAATGCCAATAAGCTAAGATGGTGCAAAAATGACCATATATATATATATATATATATATATATATATATATATATATATATATATATATATGGCCATTTTTGCAATATCTTAGCTTATATATGGCCATTTTTGCAATATCATAGCTTATATATATATATATATATATCTATATATATATATATATATATATATATAGTATATATATATATATATATACACATCATCATCATCATCATGTAACAGTACACCCGTACACGTAGATTCTTCTATCTTCGTTGACTTGTTCCACGGCAACGAGTTTGCTTCTTCTGGCCGTTTAGTGGAGCATTCGCGTTGTAGAGAGTTTAGTGTAGAAATCCCTACTCTTGCCTTCGTATGTTAATTCAAACTTTAATTCCATGACGACAATTACGCCAATTTAAAAACTTCATAATTTTAATTCAGAAACCTTATTCATAATCACTACACTAGCACAGTAGCACATACAATGTTTATGTATCAAGATTATATTAATACGTATCATACCTTCATGTTCCACATCTATGGAATTAGTTTAAGAATTGGAGAGTCACCTTGAATGTCTCCTCAGTCAGAATCATCCTGACTTTGGTTACTACGAGTATGCGACAGTTTCCCAAACTTGAAATATCTTTAACAAATCATCCGCTTCTATCAAGTATATACCTTCATTGTGCGATTCATTAACAACACAGCTCAACCTTAAGATCCGATAGTGGCAAAATTAACTGGACAGCTTCTATACGCATCCTTGATGTTCTCCTTCAACTTGCTTGCTCCCCTCCGTTGGTAATCATCATAATGTTGCCTTGTTATTGTTGCCGTCGTTACTGCCCGTCACTACCCCTAACAATGCAACGTAGTACTCTTTTGTGCGTTCTCGTGCACAATGTTAACTTCTCCATCAAACTTCCCCATTTATAAGTTTGCAACGAATATTATCTTTCTTCCATTAACTCTCCCCCCCCCACGCAA
>JACEFZ010011289.1:0-41915 GCA_014155875.1 Cepaea nemoralis | reverse complement strand
TTGTATAAAAAACATGGAAAACCCCCAGGGGTTGTTTTAAAAAAAAACAGGGCCCAAATAAACCCCAGTGGTATACAAACAGGGGACAATAACCTAGTGTTGAAAACACACATGGCAATAAACCTAGGGGTTGTTTTAAAAAAAACAGGGAAAAATCCCCCCCCAGTGTTTTTAAAAAACCCAAGGGACAATCACCCAGGGGTTGTATAAAACATGGCCATAAACCCAGTGTTGTAAAAAAAAACAGGGCCCAACCCCCAAAAGTGTTGTTTTACAAACATGGCAACCCCCCCAGTGTTGTTTTAAAAAACATGGCAATCACCTAGTTTTGTATAAAAACCCTGGGCAATCACCTAGTGTTGTATAAAAAAACAGGGGCAATCACCCAGTTTTGTTAAAAACAGGGGCAACCCAACCTAGTGTTGTATAAAAACCCATTTGCTTGGGGGCTCGAATTCTACATCGAGGAAAGATTTGAAAAAAATTGGACCCCAGGAAAAGGGTCAGTCCAGCCGAAATAGATACCAGAAAATGTCTGTGTTAGTGAACTTGAATGACCCACTGCTCTATACAAATGGATACCAAAAATGTCTGGGTTAGTGAACTTGAGAGCAACTGGAGGACACTCAGAACCCTTCACCATAAGATCTGGAGTACGACAAGGTTGTTGTCCTGTCCCCTCTCTTGTTCATAACATATATAGATAACATATGTAAAGAAACCAGCCAAGCAGAGACAGCAAGAACACCGCATGACGAGAACACAGAAGAAGAACCATCTGCAAATCTAACCATTAGAGAACTCCTGTTTGCGGACGACCAAGCACTAATAGCAAAATCAGAAGCTGAATTACCAAAGACCACAAGAATAGTCTAAACGAAATGTGTAGGGAACATAACATGAAAATTCGCACAAGCAAAAACAGAGGTAATGGACTATAACTAAAGAAGAACAAACAACAACAATTCACCTATACAAACATCCCTTGAAACAAGCAGAGAGTTTCAAGTACCTAGGAAGTATAATATCATAAAATGGCAGATCAGAAGACGAGATCAAAGATATGTGCAATAAAGAAAATCAACTCATTGGACAAATGGCACCAACACTAAAGAACAAACATGTATCAACTACTAAGAAAGCACTTTACAACACAATCTTCCTACCAACTCTATGCTACCAATGCCAAACCTGGACAATGACAGAAAAAGATAAAAGAAAAATCACAACAGAAATGAGGTTCCTGATAAGAATACTCAACGTATCAAGAAGAGATAAGATCAGAAATTAAGAAATCAGGACTAAAGTGGGGGTTAAAGCAGCACTAGATTTTATTAGAAAGCAGCAAGTCAAATGGTTTGGCCATGCAAGTAGGTTACCAGTCAACAGCATACCACAACAAGTAATGATGTACAGACCGGATGGAAACAGGAAGAGGCCAACCACGTAAACGTTGGACGGAGGGAATAGCAGAGTCCATGGGAATATCGATATATGAAGCCCATAATCGGGCACTCTCACGATGTTTATACTTCACCTCGGCACCGCAAGGTACAAGAGGAACATGATGAGATGATGATGAGTGAACTTGAATGTCGACTGCTCTATTCAAATGTGGGTCTAGCACCGTATACCCAAAGGTATGTAAATTGTCCTGTACCTGTTTTATCATGTGTGCAAGCTGTTGTCAGAGAAACTAGGACATGTCTTATCATGTGTGCAAACTGTTGTCATGGAAACTAGGACTGAGAGGATTGATCAGGCCCGACATGTATGTGTAACAGTGAGGGATTCTAGGTTAGGAGTAAAGAGTTAAGGAATGCTGCGCATTCCTTGACTAGGGGGAAAAACCATAGTGAACGTGTGTGCACGAATGAAGAAGGGTATCTAGGAAAACACACACGTCACTTGGGGGCAGTGAGAACAGATGTTCAACACCGAGAAGAGAGTCTCCATCATATGTGCTGAGCTAGAATGATTCATCAATAAAATCCTTTTCTAACAACGCGAAGACTGGACTTGCTGGTGCTATACGTTTCATGATCATAGCCTTTGTGTGTAGCACTGTCACACGAGGCTGATTTGGTGCCTTTGACCTACGAAACATGGGAGGTCGCGGAGAGAGAATACCGCCATAGTTATGTCGGGCATGTCCGGAGAAGTAATTAATTTGAAAAACAACAGATGAAAGCCGACTGTTGGTAGCTGTTCTGGGTTTTGCACTAGATTCCTGATTAAGAAGGAGATCCAATTTCAAGGTCAGCGCCTAAAGAAAAGGTTTGATTGATACTTATATTTTTTGAAAAGACTGATGTTTTTTACGTAGTTATGAAAGTAACTGGAGAATTGATCAACGCAAAATGCTATATTGAGATCAAGTAATGCCGTTCTGCATCAAAAATCATTATGAGTTTTAAACCCGTGGGACTGTTTTAAGGTGAACTCAAGGTTATGGTATGAATTCCAGAATTATGAAATCAAGGTCTGCAATACTTTATACAGTCACTTCATAAATGAAACTTGTTTCAACTATTAAATGACCATGGCGAGAGTTCCACATGAAAATAAGAGACTGGATAGCGTCAGCTTTTAAGTCCGGTTGTTGTTGACTGGATTACGTTTGAGATATATGAAAGTCACACATTGCTGCTAGAAAGTAAAGATTTCTTGCTGAAGTCCTGTGAGCAATTGTCGCTTCTTGCATGAAGGTGAATTTATCTGAAGGGAATCTACAGTAATCGAGCAGGTAATCAAAGTCTTGTTGCGAGCCTGATATCGAGCGTGATCTTCGTTAGAATTAATTGGAAATAATCTGAATTCGACTTCAAGTAAATTAGTAAGGAAAGAAATCCAGACGCTCTTCGTTGTTCTGATCATTTTAACGAGCTTGATTAGAGTCTTTTTTTTTATGTGGTGTAGGAAATTCTGAATCAGGAGGTCATTTAAATTCTTTTTATCAAATTTAGGGTTTGAAACAGGAATATTTCTTCGTCAGGATCTTCGATTGGAGGATTTAGTTAAGTAATTAGATAATATTAGAGTAATTAACAGATTGTGTATTGTTGCTGGGTTTGAAATCAATATTGTTGAAATATTTGTATATTGCTTGATAATTATAAATTTTAGGATGGAATCCCAAGATTTTTCACAGGTACTGACTGGCGGACATAGAAGAAGAGGGAACGTAAAAATGGATGAATTGATCCATCCATTCAGAAGAAATACAGCACAGATACATTCACTAGATAAAGTGAGAAGTCGGTAAGAGAAACGGTAGGTAATACAAATAACACAAATATGGTTTGTTGGAGTTGTGGTCAGAGGGGACACGCTTTTGGATTTTGTAGTAACAGATGTGCTCAGTTTAATGCACAGAATAGAAGTGTGAATAGTAGAACAAATGGGAGTTTTCGAGAAATGCAAAGAAGACGTGGAGTTAATCAAACTACCGCAGAAATTATGACACTGGTAAGAAATTATAGAAGACAACGTAGTCGAGGTTTCCAATCGAAATGGCCAGTATGATACCATTACGCCAAGGCCACATAAAAACTCAACCTGTTTTAGAAAACAACCGCTTTATAACAACGACAGAAACTGTCACAGATGGAATGTAAACGACGTGATGAGAACACGAAGGTATGAAGAGAGACAACATGGCAAGCCAGAGGAAAATAGTTGGCAGAGACAGAATTTTTATAAGAAAAGATGGAACTGGCCATCTAATAGTGAGGAGCAGAAAACATTACGAAATCAATGGTTTGAAATCAGAAGATTGAGATATGCACTCGCAAAGTCAAACAAAGGAGAAAATCAGCATCAGACCTAATAGAACCTTAGCTGATGATCGACAGGTATTTTCAATTTTTAGGGGTAGACAGGAAAGAGAGACACAGACGCAGGCAGGTAATACGATAGAAAATAGTACGCAGACTCAGGTAGATATTGTAGAGAAAAATACCCAAGTAAGGGGAACGCAGACTATTAGGACGCTAGAAGTTGCAGCACCATCTCAAGTGAAATTTGATAAGCTTGCGCCAGTCAAATTAAAGAGCATGTTCCGGCCAGAACGTAAGCCGTCGTTTAAAACCAAGAAACCCCAGGAGGAAAATTAGAAAAAGTGCTGGGACTAGGACTGCTGCGACCAGTCTATTAGTAAATGTAGGAGATGACACGACAGAGGCATCAGACTTGTCAGAGTGGGACGTTAAATGTATTCCCGACCGGAGGGGTGGTACTAGAAGTAAGAAAATTGGCAGGGGTGATAGTTCCAAACTATAAGGATGTTGCTTCCTCCTCTACAGCATATAGTAAACAAGCTGGGAGAACAACTATAGTTAGTGATTACTCAGAAGATGAAATAGCATGGTATAACCGATATAAGACCTATATGAAACGATACCAAAAACAGTCATGACAGAGGAAAATAATGTGTATGACGATTATATGAGTGAAGAGTCAGTTAAGGAAAATATTGAACCTCCATTTATGAATACAAGACAAGCAGTAAAAAGAAAGTTGGATAGACAGAAAGAAAAAGAAATTAAGAGGCAAAGGAAACTTAGAGAGAATTCTTCGAGTGAGGAAGAGATGCCACTTTTTGAAAATCTGTTGAGACGGCAAGACAGAAAAATTAGATTTGGATGTAGAAAGGAAGAGATTAGCGGTTGCTAGTAATGGATATACAGTATGGGGAACAAGAGATGGATGAAAAGTCAGAAACTGATGAAGAAGCGGATATGAAAGAAGATAGCTCTCCTCGAGAGGATAGCGACATTGATGTAGATATTGCAATTATAGAAAAAAATTTGAGGTTATTAAAGAAATGGAGAAGTGATAGATGAATAGAGTGATACAAGGTTCTGCAGATGGCAGATAGAAGAAGAAGTTGGACACGATATTTTTGTGTTTACTTGATGGAGTTTTGCTAAAGCGGAAAATTATTATGGGTACTCAGAAATTGGTCTTGAAATTTATAATGTATGTGTACATTGATTAATGTGGGGGGATATATATGATGAGGGGATTGAAATGCTTTGTTTAATTGTTGGGACTTCAATTGTGTTTTATGAAATGTGAAAAATAAGTTAACTTAGATGGTTATTTTTACGATGTTTTGGGTTGATTGAGTTACCTTGAGGTGTTTAAAATGATTATTACTTTGAAGTTCAGTTAGAAGATGAATTAAAGTAGTGGTTAGTGAAGTGACTCTATATGTAGTAATGAAGGGGTATGTTGTATTACATGTGGGGTATGCAATGTATATACACGGTTTATAATAGGAGCTGGGTGGAACCAGCGTTTAATGGGAGAATATGGGGAGAATGCCAGGTTGAAATTTGGCATTTAAATAACGCATATTGGAAGAAGAAGACTGTACTTAACAGTATAATAATAGTAAGGAAGTTTTTTTGTTGTTGAAGGAATGGTTAAACGGGAAATTGATGATCTGAATATACAAAGGCTAGCAGTTTCGGATTCACATACTTTTTTTTGATAATAACAATTATTATTGACGGAAACTGAAGATAAATTTGAAACTTTATTTTTGATAACGTTTTGAGAATGTATGGGAAGAGAAAGGTGCATTACTTCTTACTTTCTTACTTTTTCCTTACTTTTATTGATTTCAGGTGCGCACCTACACAATCTAACTAGCTATTTTTCCTGTCTATCCTAAAATACTGATGAGTGTGAGAATGTGAATCAGGGGGAATAAAGGATAAGGAGAATATCTTCAGTTTTGTCAATCATATTTAGATGGACGTTTTTAAAGTTTAAAAGCGGTTCGCTTAAGGAGACTTTTGTATTGTGGGGAATTTTATGGAGAGTTTTGTAGAAAGTTTTCTAGAGAACTTTATGACGAGTTTTGTAGAGAGTTTCGATATTATGATCTCTGGGTAGCAATTGGCTATGAGGAGATAGGAGAATTGACTTAGGAAATATATAGAATTGTTGTTATTGTAGTATAGAGAGGTAAAGTTAACTAATTAAAAGTTGGGGTTGAGATTTTTTCAAGGAAAAATTCTCTTTGAAGAAGGGGAGGTATTGTAACAGTGAGGGATTCTAGGTTAGGAGTAAAGAGTTAAGGAATGCTGCGCATTCCTTGACTAGGGGGAAAAACCATAGTGAACGTGTTGTGCACGAATGAAGAAGGGTATCTAGGAAAACACACACGTCACTTGGGGGCCAGTGAGAACAGATGTCAACACCGAGAAGAGAGTCTCCATCATATGTGCTGAGCTAGAATGATTCATCAATAAAATCCTTTTCTAACAACGCGAAGACTGACTTGTCTGGTGCTATACGTTCATGATCATAGCCTTTGTGTGTAGCACTGTCACATATGACACACTGTATTCCTTGGAACAAACATTAACAAAATTTGTAAGGTGTGAAGAAAGCTTTCATAAAAGTTGACCTTTGACATTCGGCTGTGGCATTCTGTAGGATTTTATGAAGTGGGTTCACGCAGAAGCCTTCATTGTTGTTCTGTCGGTGGCAACACTTCTGGTCCAGGGGGCACTGGCCATCTACCTGACATCTGTTATCTTGAGTTTTCTTGAAGGCCAAGTAAAATTCAAAGCATTCGCCAGCTTTGGCTGCTGACAGGACTTCTTTCTCTGTGTGGAACAATGTGCACCATTGAACGGTGGTGTCTCATACTTCTGTCTAATTCTGGCACACATACAACCTAGGCAACATTCCCTGCACACATACAACCATAGGCAACATTCCCCACACACATACAACCTAAGCAACATTCACTTTACACATACAACCTAGGCAACATTCCCCACACACACACAACTATAGGCAACAATCCCCACACATACAGCATAGGCAACATTCCTTGTACACATACACCATTGGCAACATTCCCTGTATACATACAACCTAGGCAACATTCCCCACTTATACAAACTAGGCAACATTCCCCACACATACAAACTAGGCAACATTCCCTGCACACATACAACCTAGGTACACATACAACCTAGGCAACATTCTCCACACACACACAAACCAGGCAACATTCCCCCCCCCCCCCCCCCCCCCCCCACCCCCCCCCCCCCCCCCCCCCACCCCCCCCCCCCCCACCACCACACCACACACACACAACCATAGGCAACATTCCCCACACAAATACAACCTAGGCAACATTCCCCTGCACACATACAACTAAGCATCATATCCTGTACACTTACAACATAACCAACATTCCCTGTACACTATACAGCCTAGGCAACATTTTCCCTGTACACATACAACCTAGGCAACATTCCATTCAGACATGCAACCCTAAGAAACATTCACTGACACATACAACCTAAGCAACATTCCCTGTACACATACAACCTAGGCACATTCCCTGTACACTTACAACCTAGGCAATATTTCCTGTACACATACAACCTGAGCAACATTCCCTGTACACATACAACCTATGCAACATTCCTTTTACACATACAACCTAGACAACATTCCCTGTACACTTGCAACCTAGTCAATATTCCCTGTACACTTACAACCCTAGGCAACATTTCCTGTACACATACAAACCTAAGCAACATTCCCTGTACACATACAACCTAGGCAACATTCCCTGCACACATACAACCAGGCAGCATTCCCCACACACATACAACTTAGGACATATTCCCTGTACACATACGGACTTATGCAATATTCCCTGTACACATACATCCTAGATAACATTCCATGCAGACATGCAACCTAAGCAACATTCCCTGTTACACATACAACCTAAGCAACATTCCCTGCACACACTTACAACCCTAAGCAACATTTCCTGTACACATAAAACCTAGGGCAGCATTCCTCCACACACACTAACACACCCACTTTAGACAACATTCCCCTGGACACATACAACATAGGCAACATATCCTGTACACATACAACCTAGGCAAGATTCCCTGTACACATACAACCTGGACAACATTCCGTGTACATATACCACCTAGGCAACACTTCCCCTGTACACATACAACCTAGACAACATTATACAACACTTAGTAACATTCCTTGTTACACATACAACCTAGACAACATTCTCTGCAGACATACAACCTAGACAACATTCCCTGTACATGTACAACCTAGGCAACATTCCCTGTACACATACAACCTAGGCACATTCCCTGTACATGTACAACCTAGGCACATTCCCTGTACACATACAACCTAGGCAACATTCCCTGTACATGTACAACCTAGGCACATTCCCTGTACACATACAACCTAGGCAACATTCCCTGTACATGTACAACATAGGCACATTCCCTGTACACATACAACCTAGGCAACATTCCCTGCAGACATACAACCCAGACAACATTCCCTGCAGACATACAACCTAGACAACAGTCTCTGCAGACATACAACCTAGACAACAGTCTCTGTACATGTACAACCTAGGCACATTCCCTGTACACATACAACCTAGGCAACATTCCCTGCAGACATACAACCCAGACAACATTCCCTGCAGACATACAACCTAGACAACATTCTCTGCAGACATACAACCTAGACAACATTCCCTGTAGGCATACAACCTATGCGACATTCCCTGCTACACATACAACCTAGACAACATTCCCTGTATACATACAACTTAGACAACATTCCCTGCAGACATACAACCTAGACAACATTCCCTGCAGACATACAACCTAGACAACATTCCATGTACACATACAACTTAGACAACATTCCCTGCAGACATACAACCTAAGCAACATTCCCCACAGATGCAACATTCCCTGCACACATACAACCTAGGCAACATTCTCTGTACACATACAACCTAGGCAACATTCCCTGCAGACATACAACCTAGACAACATTCCCTGCAGACATACAACCTAGACAACATCCCTGTACACATACAACCCTAGGCAACATTCCCTGCAGACATACAACCTAGACAACATTCCCTGTACACATGCAACCTAGGCAACATTCCCTGTACACATACAACCTAGACAACATTCCCTGCAGATTTACAACCTAGGCAACATTCCCTATACACATACAACCTAGGCAACATTCCCTGCAGACATACAACCTAGGCAACATTCCCTGTACACATACAACCTAGGCAACATTCCCTGCAGACATACAACCTAGACAACATTCCCTGCAGATATACAACCTAGGCAACATTCCCTGCAGACATACAACCTAGACAACATTCCCTGCAGACATACAACCTAGACAACATTCCCTGTACACATACAACCTAGGCAACATTCCCTGCAGACATACAACCTAGACAACATTCCCTGTACACATACAACCTAGGCAACATTCCCTGCAGACATACAACCTAGACAACATTCCCTGCAGATATACAACCTAGGCAACATTCCCTGTACACATACAACCTAGACAACATTCCCTGCAGATATACAACCTAGGCAACATTCCCTATACACATACAGCTTAGGCAACATTCCCTGTACACATACAACCTAGGCAACATTCCCTATACACATACAACCTAGGCAACATTCCCTGCAGACATACAACCTAGACAACATTCCCTGTACACATACAACCTAGGCAACATTCCCTGTACACATACAACCTAGACAACATTCCCTGCAGACATACAACCTAGGCAACATTCCCTATACACATACAGCTTAGGCAACATTCCCTGTACACATACAACCTAGGCAACAATCCCTGTACACATACAACCTAGACAACATTCCCTGCAGACATACAACCTAGACAACATTCCCTGCAGACATACAACCCAGGCAACATTCCCTGTACACATACAACCTAGACAACATTCCCTGTACACATACAACCTAGACAACATTCCCTGCAGACATACAACCTAGGACAACATTCCCTGCAGACATACAACCTAGGCAACATTCCCCTGTACACATACAACCTAGGCAACATTCCCTGCAGACATACAACCTAGACAACATTCCCTGTACACATACAACCTAGACAACATTCCCTGTACACATACACCCTAGGCAACAATCCCTGCAGACATACAACCTAGGCAACATTCCCTGTACACATACAACCTAGACAACATTCCCTGTACACATACAACCGAGACAACATTCCCTGCAGACATACAACCTAGACAACATTCCCTGCAGACATACAACCTAGGCAACATTCCCTGTACACATACAACCTAGCAACATTCCCTGTACACATACAACCTAGAGAACATTCCCTGTACACATACAACCCTAGAGAACATTCCCTGTAGACATACAACCTAGACAACATTCCCTGCAGACATACAACCTAGGCAACATTCCCTGTACACATACAACCTAGACAACATTCCCTGCAGACATACGACCTAGACAACATTCCCTGCAGACATACAACCTAGGCAACATTCTCTGTACACATACAACCTAGACAACATTCCCTGTACACATACAACCCTAGACAACATTCCCTGCAGACATACAACCTAGACAACATTCCCTGCAGACATACAACCTGAGCAACATTCCCTGTACACATACAACCTATGCAACATTCCCTGTACACATACAACCTAGAGAACATTCCCTGTACACATACAACCTAGACAACATTCCCTGCAGACATACAACCTAGACAACATTCCCTGTACACATACAACCTAGGCAACATTCCTGTACACATACAAACTAGGCAACCATTCCCTGCAGACATACGACCTAGACAACATTCCCTGCAGACATACAACCTAGGCAACATTCTCTGTACACATACAACCTAGACAACATTCCCTGTACACATACAACCTAGACAACATTCCCTGCAGACATACAACTTAGGCAACATTTCCTGTACACATACAACCTAGACAACATTCCCTGTACACATACAGCTTAGGCAACATTCCCTGTACACATACAACCTAGGCAACATTCCCTGTACACATACAAACCTAGACAACATTCCCTGCAGGCATACAACCTAGACAACATTCCCTGTACACACACAACCTATACAACATTCCCTGTACACATACAACCTAGACAACATTCCCTGTATACATACAACCTAGACAACATTCCCTGTACACATACAACCTAGACAACATTCCATGCAGACATACAACCTAGACAACATTTCCTGTAGACATACAACCTAGACAACATTCCCCACATACATACAACCTAAGCAACATTCCCCACACACATACAACATAAGCAACACTCCCTGTATACATTCAATGTAAGCAACATTTCCTACATATAGACTTCTGTGTGGACAATGCCTTATGTGTGGATGATTAGGGTTGACTGAGATAGGTTTGTGTATGACACAACTTACGGGTTGACTGAGATAGGTTTATTTTTATGACACAACTTACAGGATGACTGAGATATGTTTGTGTGTGACACAACTTACAGGTTGACTGAGATAGATTTGTTTGTGACACAACTTATGGGTTGACTGAGATAGGTTTGTTTGTGACACAACTTACGGGTTGACTGAGATAGGTATGTTTGTGGCACAACTTACGGGTTGACTGAGATAGGTGTGTTTGTGACACAACTTACGGGTTGACTGAGATAGGTTTGTTTGTGACACAACTTACGGGTTGACTGAGATAGGTTTGTTTGTGACACAACTTATGGGTTGACTGAGATAGGTTTGTTTGTGACACAAACTTATGGGTTGAGGTAGGTTTGTTTGTGACACAACTTACGGGTTGACTGAGATAGGTTTGTTTGTGACACAACTTACGGGTTGACTGAGATAAGGTTTGTGTATGACACAACTTACGGGTTGACTGAGATAGGTTTGTTTGAGACACAACTTACGGGTTGATTGAGATAGGTTTGTTTGAGACACAACTTACAGGTTGACTGAGATATGTTTGTTTGTGACACAACTTACGGTTGACTGAGATTGGTTTGTTTGTGATACAACTTACGGTTGACTAAGATAGGTGTGTTTGTGATACAACTTACGGGTTGACTGAGATAGGTTTGTTTGTGACACAACTTACAGTTTGACTGAGGTAGGTTTGTTTGTGACACAACTTACAGTTTGACTGAGGTAGGTTTGTTTGTGACACAACTTACAGTTTGACTGAGGTAGGTTTGTTTGTGACACAACTTACAGTTTGACTGAGGTAGGTTTGTTTGTGACACAACTTACAGTTTGACTGAGGTAGGTTTGTTTGTGACACAACTTACAGTTTGACTGAGGTAGGTTTGTTTGTGACACAACTTACAGTTTGACTGAGGTAGGTTTGTTTGTGACACAACTTACAGTTTGACTGAGGTAGGTTTGTTTGTGACACAACTTACGGGTTGACTGCCAGCAGCATCTGTGCAGTGACCTGCCCATGGTGGTGCAGACAGTGTTGTCTGGGCAGATCTGGGTGAAACAGTCCAGCTCTGATCTGCGGTCAGACAACAGAACTGGAAGGTCTACGGTGCTAGAGTCGGACAGGCTGCAGGCATTCTCGTACTTGACTGTGAGCACTGATTGGAGATTTGGTACATATGTCATTAAGTGGAGAATATCCTTGTAATATGACACTAATTTGAAACCAAAAATACTGCAGTTTGGCCAACAATCAATCTACTGTGATCACTGTTGTCATGCAAACTGGCAAGTACTAAACACAATGTTGCCAGGTTGCAGGAGAGCCACAGCCAGTTCTTAGGATGATAGATCAACACTCACGTATTCCATACTTCACTTGGAAAGCTAGTATTGGATGATAGATCAACACTCACGTATTCCATACTTCACTTGGAAAGCTAGTATTGGATTATTTTCTGTACATTGTTTGGGACCAAGTCAAATGAAAACCTTAAATATGTGTGTTTTTGTGTGCGTGTGTGAATATATTCTGGGGAAAAGAGTAAATATATCATTTTTGCGATGTAGTCGCCACTGCGTTCAAAGCAAGTCCTCCTGCGCTGATAAAGTGCTTGGACTCCTTAAGAAAAAATTGCTCTTGGTTGCGTGTGTAACCACTCATGCACCACCTGCTGTACCTCTTCATTGGACATAAAAGTCTTTTCTCCCAATGACTCTGAGTTGTCAAAACAGGTGGTAATCACTTGGGGCTAGGTCTGGCGAGTACGAGGGGGGGGGGGGGGGGTGTGGTACACACTGAAAGTGGAGGTCTTCGATGGTTTCAGCTGTTGCACTGGCAGTACGGGGTCGAGCACTGTCATGTTGCAAAAGGACACATTTACTCAGAAGTCCGAGTCATTTAGATTTGATTGCGGGTCGAAGGTGATTCCTAAGAAGATCTGTATACGTATCATTGGTGACAGTTTTCCCTCTTGGCATGTAATGCTCTAAAATAACGCCTCGTTCATCCCAAAAGAAAGTCAGCATAACTTTTCCTGCAGATTGCTGCGTGCGAAACTTCTTTGGTTTCGGTGAGGAGGGATGGCGCCATTTCCTTGCTCGCTCTTTTCGTTTCCGGCTCGTAGTGAATCCATGTTTCATCTCCGGTAACAATTCTTGATAGGAAACCATCACTTTCTGCTTCAAAGCACTGCGAAGTTCTTGACAAACATCACTGCGTCTTTGTTTCAGTTCTGGAGTAAGCTGCCGTGGCACCCATCTTGCAGACACTTTGCAGTACTGTAGCATTTCATGGATGATGTGATGTGCTGAACCTTATCTGATGTCAAGATGTGCTGCAATGTCACTCACAGTCAATCGGCGGTTTTTCTGTACGAGGCCTTCAACGGCGGCAATCGACTCAGGGGTCACTACTTAGTGTGCCTGACCAGGTCGTGAACAGTCTGTCACAGAAGTCACGAAGTTTTGAAGCTTCCTACTCATACACTTGCTGGACTGACATGCATGAAACCACACTGGACCTTCATTCGTCGATGAATAGGTTGCACTCCATCACTGATTAAAAAATTACAAAACGGATAACAGAACGCTGCTCCACTTTGGTGCGCGTCAAAAAGTGGGGCTGGCCATCTTGAAACTGTCCTTATGACCTTGCCGTATTCGTCTGCACCGCGAAGTTACGTGCTGAACACTCTTCGACATCCTTAACAACAATATTGAGAGGTTGCAAGATAATGTCATGGTTATTGTAATTTGTATCCCACTTTTAAGATTTAATTTCAGGACCCTTTCGTAATTGCATGTAATTTACATGATCATTATTAGACATTAATAGTCTAAACCAGGGGTAGCCAACACGAAGGCCTGCGGGCCGTATGCGGCCCCCGCGGGGGCGGGTTCATGTTGGGGCCCCGAGGGGGGCTTTCATGTTGGGGGGCCCCGGCGGGGGGTTAAGGTTTTTAACATAAAACCAAAAAAATTTTAAAAAACCGGTTAAATTAACATTTTTCCGGGAAAAAAACTTTTACATAAATGGGGGCTTTCCGTATCTTTTACATTTTAAACTTATAGCTAAGAAAAAATTTTGAAAATTATTTTCCGCATTTTTTGGGAAACCCTTTCCCTTTGGGTTTTTTTGGAGCTTTTTTAAAAAAATTTTTTCCTTTTCTTTTTTTGGGGGGAAAATTCATAGTTTTTACCCTATTTAAAAAATTTTTAACCGCGTCTTGGGGGGAAGTTTCCGCAAGGGCTTACAGGCCCCATACTCAGGGGGGACTTTTTTTTCAGTCCAGTTTTGAAAAAAAAGTTCCGTTTTTATTCTGTAGTTTCGTTCTACTTTTGGGCCCACGGCCTTGGGGGGGAGATTTGGGCGTTCGACTTTAAAAAAAATTTAAAAAATTTTTTATAAATTTTTTAAAATTTTAACAAGTTAAAAAACTATTTTAAAAACCAAAAAAGAAAATTTCTGTCTCCCTTTTATGGGTTTTCCTATAAAAAATCCTAAAACTTTTTTATTTAGGGTATTTTAAAAAAAAATTATTATTAATTAGAAATTCCCCCTGGTGTTTTTTTTTTTTTGTTTTTTTCAAAAAAAAAAGGGAAGGGGCCCTACCATGCCGCCCAACCCTAGAAAAGGGGACTTTGGGGGGCCCCAAAGGGGAAGGGAAAAGGGAAACCCACGGGGAAAAGGAAAAAAAAAGGAGTTTTAAAGGGGGGGGGGAACGGGGGGGATAAAAAACTATTTTTTCCGGGAAAAATTTAAAAAAAAGCCCCTAGGGTTTGATATAAAAAAGGGAATCTGTTTCTTTTTTGGAAGATTTTATAACTTTTAAAAAAAGGGGGCCCAAATTTTAAACGGGGGATTTTACTAAGGGCAATTTAGAAAAAGGGCCAAGTAAAGGGAATTTTAAAAAAAAAAAAATTTTTTTGGCCCCAAAAAAAAAGATTTTTAAACTAGGGGGGTTTTTCGGGGAGTCAAAAAAATTGCTACGAAAAAAAGGCTAGTTTTTTTGGGGCGGGTACCCTTTGGAAACTAGCAAAAAAAAAAAAAAAAAAAAAAAAAAAAATTCAAAGGGGCCAAATTTTTCAGTTTGGTAAAAAATGTTTAAGGAATATTTAAAGGGGAAACGTCTTTAAAAAAAATTTGGGGGTTCCGGGAGAAGATAAAAGGGAATTTCTCAAAAAAAAAAGGGTCGGGGTCCCTTTCGGGGGGGGACTATTATTTGGGCATGTGGAGGGGGGCCCTTTGGGAAAAAAAAACATTTTAAAAAGGTTTAATTTAAAAAAATTTCGCGCACCCCGGGGAAAGTTTTTTATGTTATGCTTTTAGCTTTTGGGATGAAAAAACCCCAGATATGGCAGATACTGCTAAAAAACTGGAAAATTTCCTTAAACCGGGTGTCCCTGATTTTTCCCTTTTTAAAAAAAAGGGAAAAGGGAAATTAGGGGGCCCCCTGTTTTCCCATTTAAAAGGCCCAACAACCTAAGCACACGTTTTTTCCTAGGGGGGGCAGTTACATCGACTTTGGGGAATTTCGTTTTTCTTTTAAAAAAAATTTAAAAAACCCCCTTTTTCCGGGGGCGTAAAAAAAAACCGGATGGGGGGTTTCCAGCAATATTTGGGGGGAAATTTTACGAAGGTTTAGAAAAAAATTTGTTTGGGAAAAATTATTTTAGTTTGGTTGGGAGGGGAAAAAAACATAAAGGGCACAGGGGGGTGAAAAAACTAAATAAGTGTTTCCGTTTCCAAACCCAAAAAACCCTTATTTTTGGGAAAAAAAAACTTAAAACCATTTGCAGGGAATTTCCGTGGGATCCTGAAAAAAAATTTTGGGGGGTAGATTTTAAATCAAAATTTTTTTCCCGGGCGGGGGGGGCCGTTGGGGTTTACCCTTTCTCGTTTTCCCAAAAAAAAACGGGCCAAAAGGGGTTTTTTTTCCGCCCCCGCACCCAAATTCCCACCCCGGGTTTCCCGGGATCTCATTTACCCCAGGGGGGCCCCGGGGGGAAAATTTTAAATTAAACAAAGAAGTTCACTTTAAAAAAAAAAAAACACCCGGCCCCTTCATGGGGGGGAATGATGGGGGGGACCCCCAGAAACTCGAGGGGGGGGAAACCCCCATCCCTTCGGGGAACCATCAGCCCCCCAAATTTGGGACTAAAAAAAAGGGGGGGAAGTTTTTCCAAAAAAATTTCGGCAATATTTTCAATGCGGAAATGTTTATTCCCATTATTATTCTTTCAGGAAAAATTATGTTCGAAGTCCCTAAAAAAATTTGGGCCATAAAAATTGGTCGCCAAAAAAAGTGTTTCTTCTTTAAGTCGAACAAAGTTGAAATTCCCCGGGAGTTCCAAGAATTTCAAAAAGTTTTGGACTCGGGTTTTAAAAAATTTAAAAAACCCACGTGTGAAAGGGGAATTTGTGTGTTGGGGTTATAAAAGGGTTTAAAACCCCGGCCCGGGGATTTTTCTCGACTTTTGTTTCCTTCTACCCTTGGCTTTTTGAGGGTTTTTTTGGGGGGACGATCCGATTTAATTTTCATTTTCCTTTTTATTTTAAAAGGAATCGGGAAAAAATGTTTTTTAAATGGGGTTCGTTTCAAATTTTGGCCAAAAGGTTTACTTTCAAGTTTGGTTCCCGGGAATGTCAAAAAAAAAAACCTATGAAACCGGGAAGGAAAAAAAAAAAGGGGGCCCTCAGGTGTTTTAAAAGGTTTTTGAAAAATTTTAAAAACCAAAGAAATTTTTGGGGGGTTAGGGGGGATTTGGCCAAAATGGACTGACTCGGGGAAGCCCAATTTTCCCAACTGTGAAAAAAAAAGACATAAAATTTTTATTCAGGAAAAAAGGGGAAAAAACCAAATAAATTCGAAGGGGGAAGGGGGGGGGCTTTTAAATTCATGTCAAAAAAATGTAGAAAAAAATCACTGATCGGGGCGGGGGGAAAAAAGAAAAATAAAGGGAATTTCATAAAAAAAAAAGCTCTTTTACCAAAAAAAAAAATTTTTTAAAAAGGCTAAAAAAATCTTTTCCCAAGGGGCTACGCACCTCCCCAACGACAAATAGGGGGGAACATCAAAAAAAAAGATAATTTTTTTTTAGGGAACAAAAAAAATTTGGTTTTACCATAAAAATCATTTTTTCCCAACCCCACGCCCAATTTGTTTTTTGAAAATGGGGGGATTTAAATTTGGAAAAAAAAGTTTAGGGTCGGGGACAAGGGGGGTTTTGGTTGAGAGATATAGGGGAAAATTCCCAGGGGTTAAAGGGGATAAAACCCAAAAAAACGGAGAGGGGGGAACTATTTAGAATTCTGTAAAAAAGGGGGAAAAAATCGGGATAGTAGAAAAAAACTTTTTTTATTTCCGCCCCAAAAGATTTTAACCCCAAAATTTTCCACGGGGGAAAAATTTCCCCTAAATTAGAAATTCAAAAAAAAAATCAGAAAAACCCCCCTTTTTTGCTTTTAATCCCCCAAAAAATTTCCGTTCTTTTCAGTAAAAAAGGACGTTGGGGACCCTTTAAAAAGAGGTGAAAGATGCTGGCATTTGTTTCCACAATCTTTTGAAATTTCCCCAAAACTAAAAAAAAAAGGGGCTAAAGGGACTCTGAAACAGATCCCCCCCCGGGAAATTTAAGGGAAAAAAAAAAACCCCCACAGTCCCTACTGACTAAAAAAAAACCCCAAAATTTTCCGGCCTTTTAAAATTTCAGAGGTACAAAGCATCTATGTTTAAAAAAAAGGAAAAAGTATCGAGCGGGTGCGAATATTAAAAAAAAAAAAAACATTAAAGGGAAAAATTGGAATTTCCAAAAAAAATTTACCTTGCAAAATTTGTTTTGGGCAAAAAAAAAACCAAGGGGGTTTTACGTAAAAAAGGCCCGGGGAAAAAAAGAAGTGGCAAAGCGATAAAAAAAACCCGGGCCCCGGGAAGTTTTTAAAAAGGGGAAAAAAAAAAAGGGAAAAAAATTTAACATTTCTTTCGGGAAAAAGGGGGGCCCACATCTACAAAATAAAAACCCCATAAGAAAAAAAAAATTTACTCTATTTTGGGGAAAAAAGGGTGAAAAAAAGCGACAAAAAAAGACAAAACGGGAACTTTATTAAAGGGCCGGGCCTTTTCCGGGGAACCCCAAAAAGGCAGGCTCCCCGGGGAAAACTGGAAAAAAAAAAACAAAACCCGAAAATTCCCAAATACCCAATAAAGGGGAAAAAAAAAAAACTAGGGGCAATCACTCACCAAACACCAAATTTTAACCCAAAAAGGGGAAAAAAAAAAAGGAAATTTAAAAAAAAAATTTTAAAACCCGAGGGACCTTAAAAAAAAGAAAACGATGGGCGGGAAAACATTTAAAAAAGAAAAAATTAAAATTTTGGGCCCGGGGGGGCCGGGGGCCCAACTTTTTCCAAAAACCTGGATGGGGGGGGGAAAAATTACTATTCCCCCCAAAATGGTTTGCCCCCTTTGGGGGGTTCATTCCCCCCAAAGGAAAAAGAGTTTTTAAAGCCCAAAAAAAAAAAAAAAAAAAAAAAAAAATTGAAAAAACAAAAAAAAAACCCTTTTGGGGTTAAAGGGATAAAAAATCTCAGGAAAAAAAGGCCCCCAAAGCACCCCAGAGGGGAAAAACCCCTTTCCCCAAACGTTTTTTTAAAAGTGATCAAGGGAAAATTGGAAAAAGGCCAAAAATTTCCCCACCAAAAAACAGGGGAAAAAAGGATGGTGAAATTTTTAAAAACTGCCAAAAAAAGGGCGATAGGGGTTGATTCCCAATAATTGGGGGGGGGGTATAAACTCTATTTTTTCAGTCCCAAAAAAAAAAATTTTTTTTTGGTTGGGGCAGGGTTACTTGGGGAGTTTTAAAAAAGGGGCGATAGATAAAAAGGCTAAAGGGGGGAAGAAAAAAAAAAAAGCAGGTTTCCGGGGACCAAAACCCCGGGTTCATGCATGGGGAAACCCCCCATTTTCCCCCCTCAAAATTTAAATTAATTAAAAAAGGGACCCCGGGAAAAGGAATTCCGGGTCAAAATTTAAAACCCAAAAAATTTTGGGGCCCCGGCCTTTTAAAAAAAAAAACCCTTTTGGGGAACCAGAAACCCCAACCGTTTTTCCCCATTTTGGGGAATCTATTTAAAACATTTAGGGTTTTTTCCCTTTTTACCAAATAAAACCAAGGTCAAAAAAAAAATTTTTTTTCAAACAAAAGGGGCCCCAGGGTTTGCTGCGTAAAAAAACAGAAAAAAAAAAGGGGAAAAAACTCTGACTGGTTCCCCAGTCAAAAAAAACAGGAGGAAAACAGGGTTGGGGTTCTTATCCCCAAATGTTTTTTGGGGAAAAGCTATCGTTTTGGGCCATGGGGAAAAAGGGAAACAAGAAAACCAAAAAAAATAGGGGGTTTTCCCTTTTTGGGTTGAAAAAAAAATTCTAAAAAGGAACCCTGGACTTTGGGGGGAAGGGGGACTTTATTTGGCCTTTTGGGGAGTTCAACACACCCGGGAGGGGCCCAAGGGGAAAAAAAAAACCCCCACCCCCAAAAAAATTTTTTTCAGGGAAAGGGGGGGTTTCCCCAAAAATTAACACCCACAAAAAAAAAAAAGGGGGACTATTGATCTTACCAAACCATTTCCCGGGGATGGGGGGGCCCAAAAATTGAAAAAGTTTACGTTCTTAAAAAAAAGTAAAAAACGGGCTTCCCCAAAACCCTGGGAAAGGGAAAAAAATGACATCCCCCCGGGGGGGACTCAAAAACCCAAGAAAAAAAATCATCTAAAAAACCCCGGGCAGGCATTTTAAGTACCTTAAAATAAACTTTTAAAAAAAACCCTTTTAAAAAAAGTCAAAGCCCCATTTAAAGAAAAAACACAAAAAAATTTAAAAATCTTTAAAACCTTTTGGGTTTTTGATTCCAGTTTTAAAAAGGGATGGATGGGGGAAAATTTTAAAATTTCAAGGGTTTGGGCTTTAGAAAAAAAAAAATTTAAGGCCCAATTTTTTGGAAGAAAAAAAAAATGTTTTTAAAAAAGGGATTTCAAAAAAACACCCAAAATTTGGACGGGACTTCAAAAAACCAATTCGCAAAAAAGGGGGGGAAAAAAGGGGGGACTAAGCGGGGAAATTACAGAAATTCCAAATTTTTTCCATAAAAAGGGGGGACGCCTTTGGGAAAAATTTAACCAATGGGCCCAGTACTCGGGAAGGGCCCCAAGGGGGGACAAAAAAAACTCCCTCCCAAAACCCCTTCTTTTATGGTCCCCGGTGGGGAAAAAAAAAAAAACCGGGGAAAAAGACCAAGGGGGGGGGCCCCTGCGTAAAAAAACCATCTTTAAAGAAAAGGGGGTCATTCAAGGGAAAAAAGAAAAAAATTTTCCAAGATCTACAACAGAAAAAGGGCAGGGGGGAACCCGCCGGGGGCATGGGGGGGAAGACGGGGGCCCTTTCGGCCCTAGGGCGCCCCCCCCCTTGGGGCTAAAAAGGGGGGAAAGGGGGACAAAAAAAAACAAAAACTAACTAAAAAACAAAAAGGGCCCTTTTACATTTTATGCGGGAAGAAAGGGAGGGGGTAAAACCCTTTTGGCCAAAAATTGTTAAAAAAAAATTTTGGGGATTTGAAACCCAAAAAAAATAAAACTCATTTTTTGAAAAAAGAAAAAGGTTAAAAAAAAAAAGTTTTCCCAGAGTTTAAAGGGGCCCCAAAAGAGGGGGGTTTTTGTTTAACTTTTGCTTTTCTGGTCAAAATGAAAAAAAACAAAAGGCCAACCAAAAAGGGACTTTAAATTTACTCGTCAAACAAAAAAAAGATCAATTAATTAATTTTAAATGTAAAAATTTCTTTTTTCTTAAATTTAAAAAAGGGGGGGAATTTGGGTTTTCGGGGGAAAAAAAACGGGCTGAGGAAAAAAAAAAAAATTTTTTATTTTCACTTTTTCCTACTTTTGCCCATTGCAACCGTTGGGGCCCCCACACGGGGAGGCGGCGGTAAAAAGGGGGTTTTTTTGGATATCGGGGATTTAAAAAAACCTCAAAAATTTTAAAAAAACCCGATTTCGGGGATTTTTTTTTTTTTTAAAATTTTTTTTTTTTTGTACATTTAAAAAAACTTTTCTTTTCGGGGGGAAAGACGGGGAATTTTTTTTACCAAAAAAAAAGGATTTTTACAGGGGGAAAAAAATTTTTTAAAAAATATTTTGGGGGATCCCCAACGGGGTTAAAGGAGAAATTCCCCCAAATTTTGGTTTTGGGGGAAGGGAGTTTCTAAAAAAAAACGTTTTTGGGGACAAGGTTTTAAATTTTATCCTGCTTTTTTAAAAAAAAACTTTTGCTCGGGCGGGGTTTTCCCGCTTTTTTAAAAAACCATTTTTAGGGACTTTATGCGTGGAACTATTTTTTACTAAAAACTTTTTGGGTCGCATAAAAAGCATATAAAATTTCCCCAAGTGAGAAAAAACCCGAATTATTTGGATTTTTCTTTTGGGAAAAAAATTCGGGCTTGGTGTAGCGAAAAAAACAACAGTCGAGATAAAAATTTTGTTTTTGAAACTTATTTTCTGAAAAAAACAAAAAGGCCCGTTTGTCTCATTTTTAAAATTAAAAAAAATTTTAAAAAAAATTTTTCAAATTAAATAGGGTTTGGGTTTTCTCATTTAATGTTTTTATTTTCTTTAAAAAAAAAAAAAAAAACCTTTTTCTTTTTTTTTTAAAACTTTAAAAAAAATCAAGAAAAGTTTTTGGGCCCCGGGGATCTAAAATTACTGGAAAGGGGACAAAGGGGTTAGTCAAAAAGGGCGGGTAGAAAGGGGCTTGCTTTTTTTTTAATTTTAAAAATTAACAAAAAAAAAAAAAAAAAATTGGGTTTGCGGGGCCCCCGGCAAAAAAAATTTTAAATTTTCTAAAAAAAAATGGGGGGCCCCGGGCCTTTTCCTAAAAAGAATTTGGGCCCAACCTCGGGTTTTAAAAAACAAAAAATGTGTAGGGAAAAAAAAAATAAAAAAATAAAAAAATTAGCACAAGAAAAAAAACAGGGGAAAAGGGGACTAAAAAAACTTTTTAAGAAAAAAAAAAAAGGGTCCAAAAAAAAATGTTTGGGGGAAAGGGGGGTTTTCCCTTCAAAAGACCCTAAAAAGGCCCCCCCTCCCCGGGGTTTTGCTCCGCTTTCCGGGAGTTCCTAGGGGGGACAAAATTCCCGGGGGGTTTGGGTCCACCAGACATGCCCGGAGGAAAAAAACGGGCTACGGGGCGGGCCTTTTTAAACCCAAAAAAAACGGGGCCCAGTGGAAAAACTGTGTTGGGGGGGGGGATGAGGGAACCCCTAGCGCTTTTTAAAACCTCATCATCAACAAATCAATATGGAAGGACTAAACTAAAGAAAAACTCCCCCAGAATCCTGTGAGAGCGGGGGCGGAAGATGGATTCATTGGCGACCACACGGATACGATTCGGACCGTCCAACCGACCATGAGCTCTGAACAACGACCGGTCTGGCCATGTGTTTGTGGTAGGAACTTCCAGTCCTTCATGGGAATGAGAATTCATGCTGGAAAGAAGAAGTGCGGGAGTGCGTCACATGAGGTGCGACAGCGCAGCCCTGAAAGGGATGAAAGCCCTGGAAGGGATGATGAGACGCGAGAGGATATCAGTCAAGGCGTACCCCACAGAGCTGATAATGACCCTCAAGTAATGTCACACGTGACGATGTCACGTGTGATGGTGACACCTGTGACGTACCCGCGGACCCTTCCGAAAGGGTGAAGATCAAGTTCCCGAGTGCCAACATGAAGGAAGAGTGGGCGTCACTAGACGCAACGTTGTCCCGTGTTTTGGACGAAGAACTAAAACACATATCCCTTGAGGAGAAACTAGTAAAGTTCGGTGAAATTGTGTACCTCCAGTCGCTGAGTCATTTTGGTAGCAGCGAGAGGAGGGAAGCAGCTCTGCCGCAGAAGACGCGGCGGGAGAGACTGCTTGAGGAGGTGAGGAAAGAAAAGAATTCCGCTCGGAAACGATGGAAAGCAGCGCCCGAGTATGAGAAGGAGGGCTTGCGCCAGGTGTGGCAACATCTGAAAACCAGGCACAACCCTCTCTCCCGAGCGGAAAGGTTTTGCAGAAACAGGCGGAAAACCCGGAAGGAACGTGAGAGGTTCTTCCGGGAACCATACGAGTTTGCACGAGGCTTGTTCGAGCAGCCGCGATCAGGCGTCCTCGACGTCAGCAAAGAGGAGTTGGAGAACCACCTCGTGACGACGTACTCCGATGCCCAACGGAACGTCCCACTTGGAGAAATCGAGGGGCTCACAAGCCCGGCGGAACCAACTGTTGAGTTCAATGCCAGGCCTCCGATGTGGAGCGAGGTGGTTGCGGTAGTGAAGAAGGCAAAATGCAAGCCAGCACCTGGGCTCAACGGTGTGCTTTATACAGTTTATAAAAGATGCACGAATGTCCTAATGAAGCTACACCGGATACTGAGATCCGCGTGGAAGCAGAAGCATGTCAGCACGGAGTGGAAGACGGCCAACGGAATCTACATTCCCAAAGAGCAAAACTCTGCCGGCATTACCCAATTCAGACTGATCTCTCTTCTGAACGTTGAGGGTAAGATATTCTTCTCGATCATGGCTAGTCGGATCACGAAGTACTTGACGGGGAACAAGTACATCGAGACAGCGGTTCAAAAATGGGGGCTACCCGGAGTCCCGGTTGTCTCGAGCACAGTACCATGATCTGGGATGCTATCCAGAGAGCGAAGACGAAGAAGGAGGAACTCCACGTGATATGGTTGGACCTCGCAAACGCCTATGGGTCAGTGCCACACCAGTTGTTGTGGCATGCACTCAAGGCTTATCACGTGCCCGAGAACATAACAGAAATGCTGGTGCAGTACTTCTCGGGCTTCTCTCTTCGGTTCTCGACCAAAACGTTCACGACCAGATGGATCGACTGAAGTGGTATTGCCATGGATTACGATTTCGCCGATATTATTTGTCATGGCCATGCAGGTCATACTGGATGCGGCATCCGGCTATGCACACGGTCCGAGGCTCAGCGAAGGGATGAACACGCCACCGCTGAAGGCCTTCATGGACGATACGACTATCCTGACACCGAAGGAGAGCGATGCTCGCAGCGCTCTCCTCAGGCTGGACGACCTGATTCGCTGGTGCAGGATGAGCTTCAAGCCAAAGAAATCGAGAAGCCTGTCAATCATGAAGGGTAAGGCGGTGGAAAGGAGGTTCACGGTATCCGGACAGGTGATTCCCACGGTGATGGAGGAACCTGTGAAGAGTCTCGGGCGTGTGTATGACTCAACCCTGACGGACAGGAACGCGGTGGCAGAGATAAAAGCAATAGCTGACGAACGGCCTTAATACCATCGATAAAACCAGGCTGATAGGCAAGTTCAAAATCTGGGTGCTCCAGTTTATGCTTATTCCGAAACTCCTGTGGCCGCTACTAATATATGATATTGGCGTGACCGCAGTGAGCGAAATGGAGGGCAAGACAAGCAGATACATGAGAAAGTGGCTTGGAGTACCCACATGCCTCATGACTGTCGCGTTGTATTCTAAGCAGAGTAAGCTCGTCCTCCCGTTCCTGTCCCTCATGGAAGAGTTTAAAGCCGGAAAAGCCAGACTCGTGATGATGCTGCGCGAGTCTCCAGACATAACGGTTAGCGCGTCGGTTCCCGCCTTGAGAACAGGAAGGAAGTGGAAAGTCGTCAGCGCAGTCGAACAAGCCCAGGCTACACTCCAGCTGAAGGAGGTAATGGGCCACACCCAGCATGGCAAGCAGGGCTTCGGATTCCTTGTGAATGATCCGATGTGGTCGAAAGCGAATGCCAAGGAACGCAGGGACCTGGTGGTCAAGGAGATCCGCAAGGGGGAAGATGACGAAAGAGTCCGCAAAGCTGCCCAACAGGCGCAGCAAGCGCAGTGGATGTCATGGGAAGCGGTTGTGTAGAGATCCATCACGTGGAATGAGATCTGGCGCATGGCACCACTGCGTCTAAGTTTCGTCATCCGATCCCTCTACGATGTCCTGCCATCAGGTGCCAACTTGGCGACGTGGGGGTTAACCACCGACCCGTTCTGTCCCCTCCATAAGAAAGCCCAGATAGTCCAGACAGCGGAACACGTGCTGTCTGGGTGTAAGGTCGCCCTGACCCAAGGGCGGTTCACTTGGAGGCACAACAAAGTCCTGACCGAGTTGGCCGCCATAGTGGACGCAGCACGAATGAAGGCTAACAAAGAGGGGAACGGACCGAGGCCGATGGAAATTTCCTTCGTCCGAGCAGGGCGCAATAATGGGAAAGCTGACGACTTGCCGCTTGCTACCGTCTTCGACGGTGCGAGGGACTGGCAACTGACCGTAGACCTAAAGGACCGTGGCAATTACCCTGAGGTAATCCGAAGGTTTGGCTTGCGACCTGACATTGTGCTTAGCTCCTCGTCAGCCAAGCAGCTAACGCTGATTGAGCTGACTGTCCCGTACGAATCGAATATTGAGGAGCAGCACCTTGTACAAGACAGAGAAGTACAATGACATGGTCGCGAGTCTCAGGCGGGAGGGTTACACCGTCAGGCTGTTCGCCGTCGAGGTAGGCGCGCGAGGTCTTGTCTCCTACTCCGTGTTTGATGTGCTGAAAAGACTGGGCATTAAAGGAAGAGCAAGGGCCCGGGCCCAAAAACAACTGTCTGAGGCAGCCGAAAAGGCCTCGTGCTGACTGTGGAACTGCCGCAACCTAAATTGGAATGAGTCTCGGCACTAGTATGGTTAGAAGCGGTAACTGCAATACCAACAATTTCACAATCAAAACCACGAACTTTACAAACGTCTCGTGTCAGATCTTCAGCCCTTCCTTCGAACGTGGTGGCGAGTCCCAGTGCAGTCAATCACGCAAATGTCGGCCGACGTCCACCCTCCACAATATAGCGGTAATCGACTGTAGGTCGCACCCAGCCCGAGTGCAATTAACAAAGCTGCCATAATAACCCCCACCTCACATTGTCACGAGATATGCATACTACGTGGTCTAGTCAGTTGCAGACAGACCAAGAGGTGGGTCCGAGTAGAAAGGAAGAATCCGGCTTCCTAAAATGGTGTGACGCCGTGAACGGGGCGGAAGGAAGGCACACGGCAACAGAGAGATAAGTGGAGGCGACGGAGGCCGTGGCGGGGGATGAAGCAAGCATCCCACGACCACACGTGTCAAGGGGCAGGCACAGACTGCACGGTCTCTCCCCACCGAGGGAGGGAGGGCTTCAGAGTGGACAAGGTAACAGCGAAGGGACAATCTTAAATCAGGGATAACGAACATGACCGAAAGAACGTCTCCACGGCAGGGGACAGACGCCCGGAGTCATGACCCGGACGGGACCACCCCCAGAACATATTAAAGGGTCCAAAATGCTTGGGGAAGGGGTTTTCTTCTGAAGATCTGAAGCCCCCTGCCGTGTTTGCTCTGCGTCTGAGTTCCTATGACTATAACTAAAGAAGAACAAACAACAACAATTCACCTAAACGAACAATCCCTTGAAACAAGTAAGAGTTTCAAGTACCTAGGAAGTATAATATCATCAAATGGTAGATCAGAAGATGAGATCGAAAATAGGTGCAATAAGGCAAACCAACTCATTGGACAAATGGCACCAATACTAAAGAACAAACATGTATCAATAACTACTAAGAAAGCACTTTACAACACAATCTTCCTACCAACTCTATGCTACCAATGCCAAACCTGGACAATGACAGAAAAAGAGAAAAGAAAAATCACAACAGAAATGAGATTCCTGAGAAGAATACTCAACGTTATCAAGGAAGGGATAAGATCAGAAATGAGAAATCAGGACTAAAGTGGGGGTTAAAGCAGCACTAGATTTATTAGAAAGCAGCAAGTCAAATGGTTTGGCCATGCAAGTAGGCTACCAGTCAACAGCATACCACAACAAGCAATGATGTACAAACCAGATAGAAACAGAGGAAGAGGCCGACCACGTAAAGGGAATAGCAGAGTCCAAGGAATATCAATATATGAAGCCCATAATCGGGCACTCTCACGATGTTTATACTTCACCTCGACACCGCAAGGTACAAAAGGAACATGATGAGATGAGATGAGGTTACATAACATTTCAACTCCACCATTTATTGGCTGTTTGTGGTTTTACAAAACATTTAATGCAACAGCGACCAACAATGACGAGACAGCAGACAAAACAAGCCGGCTGACGGGAATACAGCAAAAGAACAAAACAAACAATAACACGCTGAATGTACAAGAGGATGCCCACAAGTCAGCTTTGCTGTCGGAACAAAATCATGTCTTGTGGAGAGTGTCCTTGGCAAGAGAGTTGTGGCCAGCTGGCGGGAAACGCACGACCGGGCAGCGCAGTGGCCACTGTCAATACCCAGACAAGACAGTCCGCATACTGACATGACGCCGCCAAGCAACAAGCAGTGCTGACAGACATGTGTACACATAGACATTTACTGCTGATAGGCATGTATACACAGGGACAACGTTGACAGACATGTAGTACACAGGGACAATGTTGACAGACATGTGTACACATAGACATTTACTGCTGATAGGCATGTATACACAGGGACAACGTTGACAGACATGTGTACACAGGGACAATGTTGACAGACATGTGTACACATAGGCATTTACTGCTGATAGGCATGTATACACAGGGTCAATGTTGACAGACATGTGTACACAGGGACAATGTTGACAGACATGTGTGTACACAGGGGCACTTACTGTTAACAGACGTGTGTATACATGGGCACTGTTCAGATATGTGTGTACATAGGGACACTGTTGACAGACAATGATACTTACTGTTGACACATGTAGCCTTTGGTTGACACGGAGCTTGTGTACAGTTCTGTTGAACAAACCGACACTCTTGCCTCTGACCACAACTCTGAAACAGCGAAAGCACAGTGTACTAGCCTCGTGCAGACAGTGTACTAACCTGTACAGATGTGAGACAGCATGGCTATACAGACACCCACCCACTAGAACTAGACGGGGGGGGGGGGAGAGGGTGTTAACCCTGACCCCATCCACATGACGGGATGGGATGGGGGTGTTAAGATTTCCCCACACCTCGTGAAAACAATAGAAAATACATCAGGCCAAACAGAAATCTGATACTACCATGTCAAGCCTGCATTCACCCTTGTGTCGTCACGCCCACCCTTCCCCCTTCATTTTAGCGGACTGACCAGATTGTAACCACACATGAGATACGGACCCACACAGATAAAACATGGATACCCACCATACTGGAGCACGGGTGTTGCGGTTCCTGTCTACAGAAACACGTTCTGCAACCCTTGTCGTCTTCCTCGTAACCGTGAGCACAGAGATTTTTGCAGACGGGTGAGCAATCTGGGGAGTATCGTAACGTCACATGTGTCAGAGACATTATTTCCCTCACAGATAATGTCATTGACACATCACGGACATATCATTGACCCTTAGATATACTAAGTGTTGCCAGGTGTCGAGGAACTCACTCCTTCCTTTCACGACTGTAGAGCAACATAATACTCCTGCAGCCCTTTTCCATATAACTTCAGCGACTGTAGCGCAACATCATGCTTCGTAAACTCTTTTCACGTGGTAACCTCAGCGACCCAAATTCGCAGACGCCTTGATAATAACCCTCGGGGAATTACACAACAGACCTGATCTAGACAGATTGGCATACACAAAGTGGAGGGAGTGACCAGTAATCTGAATGAGGTTATTGTTCTGTTTGCTGGGTATAAGCCGGAAGTAGAAGAATGGAACTGTTCCCAGAAAGGGCAACGCGTCCCACTAGTAGGGGTGTAAGTAACATCAGACAATAGTACAAGCAAAGATGAAAACCATTGAGTATTGTCACTTCTAAGTGTGTCTTGGTTTGTCTCAGATATTTATTGGGAGTCATAGTAGAGGTCACATCAAACAGTATAATCACGGATGACAAGCATCGTCTGGATCTTTTCTCCGGGGCATGCCGGTGTTCTGGGAAATGAACAGGCAGGCAGATTGGCTAGCTCTGCAGAACTTGGTGGTGTATTGATACATGACAAGGCAGACGTGGTTGCGGCCTTGTGGGAGCACGTGTACACCTCGGAGGAGCAAATGGATTACCATGGTCTGGCAAGAATGAGACAGAGAGGAGTGACGAGGGGATCTGGCCGACGCTCAACGCTCAGAGGAAAGGCGAGACGGACATATAATCAGATTGCTACTAGTACTATTGGTGTTGGAACTCTTCACTGGCTGCTGAGGATGGGGACGGAGCGCTTATAGGAATGCCCCGAATGCTGTGATGTCGATTCCTAAATCAATTAATCAATCAATCAATCATCAAACAGTATAAACCCTCACAGCTGTAGACACGCCGAAATTTCAACCTGCCGCCTAGTTTTGACCCCGGTGACTCGCTGAAGGAACAAGTGGACATCGACGGCCAGCCAGTCAGATAACTCTCACTATCTAGTGCCACCATGCACCTGAACCGATAACTTTGCACCGTGGACAGGGAAGAAGGCACGGTTAAGAGGTTGCCGGGTCCATCTCAGAAGTTACTGTCACAAAATAAAACCTTGCGTTTAACCAGTTGATTATTATAGAGGCTTTCTGATTAAACGGACTATCTGCCAGCGACAACTATTTTACTAACAGAAAAAACAAATCGGATGTCAAAATCCCAGGACAATAGCGGCACGTGTTTACATCTGGTGGACAGAATGGGAACATTCGGAAGAGGGTGAGCTGAATCATACATCGCTTTGACAGTTTATAAACAGGTTGGATTGAGAGCGGAAGTACTCAGCTCGGAAGAAAACAGTCCATCTGTCATATAGTTTCCGGACATCACGCAGATTGGCAGATTGCTATTGACAACTGTTGTTGGGATCATACAGTAACTCGTTAGTTTGTTGGGGGAGTCAAAACAAGTGATGACAACTTTGACAGTGACTAAGCCAGGGAAAATGGATTCTTGACAATGGATGATATGTCCAAATAACACCTGTGTGGACCGGAAGAATACCGTCACGTGACCAATTTTAGGTTTTGCCAAAAACCATGATTGGAGATGGGGAGTTGACCAAAACCATGGATTATGATGGACGTAGTTTGTGGGAGAGCTCTACAGTGTTAGATTAATTTAATATTAACTAGCATGTGTCGTTATGGCAAAGTGTAGTAGCCATCCCGGAATTGAGGCGGTTTTGCCTAAGGTAGAACCTATTATAATTAGTTCTAATTAATATAGGCTGTAGCCTTGTTAAAACTAAAGTGTGATGATTAGCACTGTTAGTGGAAAACTAGCTAGAGTAGGGAAGTGATACTTGGCTCTGTTAGTTGAAATAGATTAGTGAAGTGTTGGTAGGCTTTACTAGTTGAGAATTGAGTAATGAGGGATAATTGGGATATTCCAGTAGGTGTCCCTGGTGGGCGGGGTTCCGCATTTTGTTTGTCGATTTTTTCTTTTCTTGTCTTGGCCTGATGATAACCTATGTGTTCAGTCATCTGTCCCTGACAGAGTAGGTTCACTTTATTTTCTGAGCGAGGCCGATGGCCACGATCATCTAATAGAGATCAGTGACGGGGAGGCTATTACCAGTTGTTTGATTTATTTTACAAGTTCCTCTGGTTGGAATGAAGAACCCAGAACCAATAAAAATCCGATCCCGGATAAATTATGATATAGAGAGATGGGCCAGCAACTTTCGCAACGGAAGAAGTTAATACACATTGCTCGGTGGAGCTTAATGGTATAAGTATCCTACATGAGTGCATACCAATCGTTAACACACCTGAAGTGATGGATGTTCAGCCCATGGGGAACTAGATCAGTAGGAACTGATGTTCACATTAGATGAAACCAAACATTGAAGTGTAGTTGTTCCACGTATCTAGGAAATCAGAACTTTCAGACTATATCTAGTGAATAAAGCAAGCCATTTTAGTCTAGACTATGACTGTTTAAGAGTGAAAATATAGAACATTTCGCTAGAAGAAACCGTCATGTTCACGAGACAGCGTTCCATTATTTTTCACTGTGCAGAATTATGAGATCGTGGTTTCTCTAAAACTATTAGGAACCGTTGTGTTAGGAACAATAATAGTATTTTCCACGGATTATATATTTACATGGGATTCAGATCTCATGGTCATCAGAGCTCCTGGAGGAGGACATGTCTGGAGAGAAGGATACGACTTCGGTGAGGTCTATTGTACTGACTCGTGTGATGTCGTGTAATCCTTGCCATGATGTGTGCACTATGATCCTGAACTTTGAAGGCTGACATATACATTTATGTTATAATACACGACATACATTTTTCTTCGCATACACGTCTCATATACGTTACACTTTTCTTTTAATAAATTAATCTTTATTAATTGTTAGAAGCAAGAGTTGTTGAGTATGTTGCGTTGGGGAAGTATGAGAGGGGGCATAATACGACAGTGAGAGAGTGATAGGAAAAGGTGTCCACGGGCTGATGGAGTGTGTTGGACGGAAGCTGGTGGATTCTCCAGGATATTGATAAGAAAAAAAATATTATAATGTGGGTGTTGACTCTCCTCACTCCAGGGACGACACTTTAAAGGAGGACACGACATTATTGGGGGCTCGTCCGGGATCTTTGGACAGCGGGATCTCTCGTAAACGGAATCCTTGGACAGCGGGATCTCTCGTAAAAGTGATCTTTGGACAGCGGGATCTCTCGTAAACGGAATCCTTGGACAGCGGGATCTCTCGTAAACGTGATCTTTGGACAGTGGGATCCTCTGACAACGGGGTCTTTTGACACAGGATCCTTAGTTATAAGAGGGAAATATATTGGAGAATCCAGCTAGAGTGAATGTGGATAGGAGTTAGGACTAATATCTTACCTGTTCACACTTCACACGTCTGCATAGGTCTGTGGTCCTGATTCTACTCTTGTCACTGAGTGAATGTGATGTGTGTGGTAATATCTAGATTTATAGTACTTGTTCATATATCTGTATAGTAATTTGCAGTTATATTGTACTCGACCTGCTAGCTTACCTCTCTGTAAAATGGCCACCCCTAAACTAAGCACAGCAGAATTAAGGGCAAAGGGGGAAGACATGGGATTGTCGGGGTCTGCTCTAACGGATTACATACAGGAAGTGGAGAGAGAGTATCGTCAAGCAGAAAGGGAAGATCGAAAGGCCGAGTTGGAATTGAGAAGGATGGAGTTGGAACAAGAAGCTCAGAAAAGGGAGCACGAGTACCGGATGAGGGAACTCGAGTTGAAGAGTCAATCTAATGGAGAAACTGAGGGAGCAGTTGGAGGTTCCTCCATCCCAGGCTCAACACCAGTAGGTGGACATGGGTACCATGCTATGAAGTTTCCTTTAGCGGTCTACGAGGAGGACAAAGAGAAGATTGACCAGTACCTTCAACGCTTCGAGGCTATGTCAGTTGCTATGGGTCTGGAGCATAACAAATGGAATCTCAAGCTATCCCAGGGATTACGCGGGACAGGCTACGAGGTTTATTCTCGCCTGCCACCAGGACATGAGAACAATTATGACGAGTTAAAGACGGCTCTGCTGAAACGATTCGAGGTTACGTCACATACCTACCGGAAAAAATTTCGAGCAGCGAAACGAGAACCGGGGGAGTTGTTTGCCGCCTACAGTTTGCGTCTAAAATCGTATCTCCATACGTGGATGGATTTGGCTGGGTTCGCACATGACTATGAGAGTCTGGAAGAACTCATGGTGGTCGACCAGCTGAAGAAGCAAATGTCTAAACCTCTCAGGACGTTCCTGGGAGAACAAGGAGCGGAACGTATTGACCTCGTGACTAAATTAGCAGAACGGTTCGTCGAGGTACATGGGGAGGCAGGGAAAAACCTTTCCAACAACTCCAAAAGTCAAGAGAAACATGATAAGAAGAAAGCCAAAAACTCAGGAACAAAAAAGTGGGAACCTTATGTGCAAAAATCAGAGGATAGTTCAGAGAAGAAGAAGGAGGGAAGCAAGAGCACTTCAAGCTCTACACCAAAACGACCGTGGTCGGAGAAGTGGTGTTCAATTTGTAAGTCACCCTCTCACAATACGAGGGATTGCAAATCGAAGGCTAAGAACCCTCACTTCGCAGCATGTCAAGTGACTTCCAAGGAGGTTGTCACGGAAAATGCCAAGGTCAACAAGGAAGCTCGCCACCAGGAGAGCTCACTCAAGTCCGACACTAGAAAATCTAGGACAGGGAACTGGTGCAACCAATGCAAGTCAACTACGCACAATGCTATTGACTGCAGGGGAAAGTCAGGAGACACTCAATTCGTCGGGTGCCCCGGGAAACCTAAGGTGGAGCCCACCGAACAGGTCGAGGCCGAGGAAGAGACTCCAGACCAGGAAAAATCACCTGTAATGGAATTGGTAGAGGTTAACGGTCGTCAAGTGGAGTGTTTGTACGACACAGGACTGGACGGGGAGGCCGTGATTTCTGCGGATCTGGTACATCCAGAACAATTCACAGGTGAGACCATGGAGATACAGCCTGCACAGAAGAGTGCTGTGGCCATGAAGTTGCCCATTGCTAATGTGGAGATTCGGTCAAGGTACGTCACCGGCACCATCAAGGCCGCTGTATTGACCGATCCCATTTTTCCAGTAATTCTAGGTTTCCGGTATGTCTTTCTGGGAATACCCAGGGAGCCAATCCATATGGGAGCAATGCAGACTCGCTCTCAGACGAAAACGGAAGAGGCAGACGCAATTGTGACTAACCCAATGCCGGGGGAGCTACGAACTGCCCAGAGTGAGGATGATACTTTACGTCCTTGCTACAGAAAGCTGCAGAAAAGTGCTGATCCACCAGGACGGGGGCAGTACTACATGAAGAATAGGATACTCTACAGGAGAGCAGGAAGGGGAGACAACCTATACGGTCAGTTGGTCGTCCCGAAAGCTCACCGGTCCCAGATTCTTCATATGGGGCATACCATCTCCTTTAGTGGACTCATGGGTATTGCCGCCACCATACAGCGGATTTCCTGCCATTACTATTGGCCGGGAATGACAGATGATGTGCGTCGGTATGTGAAGTCATGCCCTGAGTGCCAGAGGGTGGCACCGAAACACTGGACAGCACCGGTGGTGTTGGGTGAGATGCCCATCATGAACTCTCCTTTCGAGAGGGTAGCCATCGATATCGTGGGTCCACTTCCCAGGACTAGGAAGAGGAACATGTATATACTCACAATGGTGGATTGCTGTACAATGTGGGGTGAAGCCATACCGTTGACCACGATTGACTCGAAAAGAGTGGCGGACGCACTGATGGAGGCCTTTACCAGATTAGGCTTTCCGGATCAAATTCTGACGGACAATGGATCTCAGTTTTGTGGAAAACTCATGGAGGAGGTATTTAGGGTGTTTCACTCTAACCACATACATACCAGCCCTTATTACCCTCAAGCCAATGGACAAGTAGAGCGTTTCAACGGCACGTTGATGACAATGCTCAGGAAACTAGCGCAGGAAAAACCTGATAGGTGGGATGAATATATCCCAGCAGCACTCTTTGCCTATCGGGAAGTTCCTCATGGCTCAACCGGACTACCACCCGCTACGTTGCTGTTTGGTCGTCCAATCAAAGGACCGTTGGAAGCCATGTTGAGGAGTTGGACTGAAGAGGGGACGTCAGAAGAAGTGATCTCATCCTATAAATACGTGGAGGAACTGAAAGAAAAACTCCACAAGGGATGGACTCTGGCTAATCAAAACTTGAAAAAGGCCAGGAAAAGACATGCGGCTTACTACAATCGTAGGTCTAAAGAAAGATCTCTAGAGCTGGGAGATAAAGTCTTGTTGCTACTCCCAACGGGAAACAACAAACTGGAGATAGGTTGGCAAGGACCATTTCCCGTAGAAAGGGTGATATCCAGAACCAACAATCAGATTCAGATCCGGGGAAAGTCGAAGATTTTCCATATCAATCTCTTGCGGAAATACAAAGAGAGACCCGGAGACAAGGCAGCTCACCTCATGGCAATGGCAGTTGCAGTGGAGACTGAAGTGGGAACCAACGAGGGCAGGGAATATCCCTTGTTACACCAGGAAACATATAGGGATGTACAAGTGAACCCTGATCTGACCTCACAGGAGAGGGAAAAGATAACCCAGGTTCTCAAGTCTCATAAGGAGATACTGACTGATAAACCAGGACGAACGAGATTGGTGGAGTTTGAGATGACTTTGATCACGCAGGAACCTGTTCGTCAAAAGGTTTACCCAGTGCCATTCTCTAAAGAAAAGGCCCTGGAGGAAGAAATACAGAAACTGCTCGAGGATGACGTGATTGCACCATCCACATCCCCATACAATGCAGGGGTAGTTTTGTTACGGAAACCAAGTGGAGAACACCGGTTGTGTATAGACTACCGACTTCTGAACAGTCACACACAATTTCAGGTGGAACCTTTGCCGAATCCAACTCAGTTATTCGCTAGGCTCCATCAGGCTCGGTACTTTTCAAAGGTGGATCTGAGTCGGGGGTACTATCAGATACCAGTCAAACCGGAGATTCGACCACTGTTGGCCTTCAGTACACCCAGTGGACACTACGAATTCAAGGTCATGCCCTTTGGACTCAGCAATGCACCCAGTGTGTTACACGCATGATGAGGACTTTACTAGATCCTTTACAGGATCGGGCCATCATCTCATTTATGGATGATATTCTGATTTCCAGTGACAGCTTGGATGACCACTTACAATCCTTGGAGAGAGTGTTTAATAGGCTCAAGGAAGCAGGGCTTACTGCTCGTCCAACCAAGTGCATGATTGGTTACCAGACTCTGGGAATTTCTAGGCCACACCATCACTCCAGGACACATAGTCCCGGAAGAGAAGAACCTGGAGAAAATCAGAAATGCCCCAAGGCCAAAAACGAAGAAGGATGTGCGATCTTTTCTCTCGTTGTGTGGGTTCTACCACAAATTTATCCCACATTTCACTGAACTGGGAGCTCCATTGACAGAAACCTTGAAAAAGGGATTCCCGGACCAAATCATTTGGACACCTGAATGTGAGAATGCCTATAGTCAGTTAAAGGAGGACTTGGTCAGAAAACCTGTATTACAGCTCCCTGACCTTTCCAAACCATTTGTGTTGAGAACAGATGCGAGTGGGATTGGGATTGGGGCAGCCTTGTTACAGGAAGGAAAAGACGATGCTTCGGTTTTGAAACCTGTAGCATACGCAAGCAAGAAACTTCTTCAGGCGGAGAGGAATTATTCAACCGTCGAGAGAGAGTGCTTGTCCCTCGTATGGGCAGTGCAAAAATTCCAGCCATATTTGTATGGAGTTAAGTTTCGGGTTCAGTCGGATCATCAGCCCCTGATGTTCCTGGCTACTTCTCAGAAGCTCAACGCCCGTTTGATGCGGTGGTCGTTGTTACTTCAACCCTATAACTTCACAGTGGAGTACATTCCTGGGAAGGAAAATGTTGGAGCGGATTTCTTGTCAAGATACCCAGCTCCTGAAGAAGAAGAATGAATCATCTGGATTAAAATCACGGTGGAGAAGAGTGAGATGGACTACTCTCTTAAGAGGGGGCCTATGTCACAAAATAAAACCTTGCGTTTAACCAGTTGATTATTATAGAGGCTTTCTGATTAAACGGACTATCTGCCAGCGACAACTATTTTACTAACAGAAAAAACAAATCGGATGTCAAAATCCCAGGACAATATTAGTAGTGGCACGTGTTTACATCTGGTGGACAGAATTGGAACATTCGGAAGTGGGTGAGCTGAATCATACATCGCTTTGACAGTTTATAAACAGGTTGGATTGAGAGCGGAAGTACTCAGCTCGGAAGAAAACAGTCCATCTGTCATATAGTTTCCGGACATCACGCAGATTGGCAGATTGCTATTGACAACTGTTGTTGGGATCATACAGTAACTCGTTAGTTTGTTGGGGGAGTCAAAACAAGTGATGACAACTTTGACAGTGACTAAGCCAGGGAAAATGGATTCTTGACAATAGATGATATGTCCAAATAACACCTGTGTGGACCGGAAGAATACCGTCACGTGACCAATTTTAGGTTTTGCCAAAAACCATGATTGGAGATGGGGAGTTGACCAAAACCGTGGATTATGATGGACGTATTTGTGGGAGAGCTCTACAGTGTTAGATTAATTTAATATTAACTAGCATGTGTCGTTATGGCAAAGTGTAGTAGCCATCCCGGAATGAGGCGGTTTTGCCTAAGGAAGAATCTATTATAATTAGTTCTAATTAATATAGGCTGTAGCCTTGTTAAAACTAAAGTGTGATGATTAGCACTGTTAGTGGAAAACTAGCTAGAGTAGGGAAGTGATACTTGGCTCTGTTAGTTGAAAATAGATTAGTGAAGTGTTGATAGGCTTTACTAGTTGAGAATTGAGTAATGAGGGATAATTGGGATATTCCAGTAGGTGTCCCTGGTGGGCGGTGTTCCGCATTCTGTTTGTCGATTTTTTTTTCTTGTCTTGGCCTGATGATAACCTATGTGTTCAGTCATCTGTCCCTGACAGAGTAGGTTCACTTTATTTTCTGAGCGAGGCCGATGGCCACGATCATCTAATAGAGATCAGTGACGGGTAGGCTATCACCAGTTGTTTGATTTATTTTACAGGTTCCTCTGGTTGGAATGAAGAACCCAGAACCAATAAAAATCCGATCCCGGATAAATTATGATGTAGAGAGATGGGCCAGCAACTTTCGCAACGGAAGAAGTTAATACACATTGCTCGGTGGAGCTTAATGGTATAAGTATCCTACATGAGTGCATACCAATCGTTAACACACCTGAAGTGATGGATGTTCAGCCCATGGGGAACTAGATCAGTAGGAACTGATGTTCACATTAGATGAAACCAAACATTGAAGTGTAGTTGTTCCACGTATCTAGGAAATCAGAACTTTCAGACTATATCTAGTGAATAAAGCAAGCCATTTTAGTCTAGACTATGACTGTTTAAGAGTGAAAATATAGAACATTTCGCTAGAAGAAACCGTCATGTTCACGAGACAGCGTTCCATTATTTTTCACTGTGCAGAATTATGAGATCGTGGTTTCTCTAAAACTATTAGGAACCGTTGTGTTAGGAACAATAATAGTATTTTCCACGGATTATATATTTACATGGGATTCAGATCTCATGGTCATCAGAGCTCCTGGAGGAGGACATGTCTGGAGAGAAGGATACGACTTCGGTGAGGTCTATTGTACTGACTCGTGTGATGTCGTGTAATCCTTGCCATGATGTGTGCACTATGATCCTGAACTTTGAAGGCTGACATATACATTTATGTTATAATACACGACACACATTTTTCTTCGCATACACGTCTCATATACGTTACACTTTTCTTTTAATAAATTAATCTTTATTAATTGTTAGAAGCAAGAGTTGTTGAGTATGTTGCGTTGGGGAAGTATGAGAGGGGGCATAATACGACAGTGAGAGAGTGATAGGAAAAGGTGTCCACGGGCTGATGGAGTGTGTTGGACGGAAGCTGGTGGATTCTCCAGGATATTGATAAGAAAAAAAATATTATAATGTGGGTGTTGACTCTCCTCACTCCAGGGACGACACTTTAAAGGAGGACACGACAGTTACCTGGTTCGAATCCCGGCATATGGCTGGGAGAGGGAATGGTTTCACACGCCCCCTGACCTCTTGGGTAGTGGGACTGGGTGGCTAGGTTTCTAGGATACCAGCGAACAACAGGAGGGCCCCCCCCCCCCCCCCCCGTGCACGTTACAGATCTCACCACAGTTGAACACCGCAAAAATGTAGGCCGTGAGACCCCGGTCCTGTCATCATTTTAGGAAATAAAATTGGAGGTCAGCATAGCCGAATGGATTAGAGCACCCGTTCTTACACATCCAGTGTGCTGATGCTGTCGTAGCGGGTTCAACTCTTACACCGGTCAGATGGACTAAGTTGTTGACTTCTCGTCCTTGACTTGGGGACGTAAATTACAAGTACCTCAGAAGTCGAAGTGGGTTCGCCTGATGGCGAGGAACTCTGGTAATTGGGAAAGCTAATCCACACGCAAAGTTTAGTCTAGTGCTACTATAAGTGGCGTGTATAGACTATGCTTAAGTTCAAAGCGAGTGAGCGCCAAAAAAACAACAACCTACCAATGGGACGATATAGCCCACTTACATGGATTTTTGAAAAAGTTGCACATCCCTCACAGGACGTCGCAATCAACACCAGCATTTTTCAGCGGCTGTTGATGTTCTTGACAAGATTACACTCAGTAGTTTGCCACTGCTTTCTGAGCGACCGGCTCACATACCCCGTAAGTAACCAACGCGACGCGATCCGCTGCCGAATCTCGCGCAGCTGTGTTCTTCACGTGGGTATGCGGGATTACGGAAAAAGTCGTTAATCTCTTCGACAGGGAGCCTGGCATTACCTTGGATAGAGGAAATAAACTTGACTACAGATGCATGCCCAGTCGGACACACTGGCCTGCGAGCTGCCTGCCTAACTTGGGGTGTGGCAACAGGAACAGCTGTATCTAGCATAGTGCATGTGGTTAGCGTGATTTGGTGTCAGGCATTCTTGGCATCATGCGATTATTTCATGTCGCCACTTGGGCTATCTTTTGAACACTCCAGCTGACAGTGACAGACACATACCTGTTTTCTGCACGCACTGACACGTGGGGCATCCGCTGCTGTCCTGTCCTCGGGTAAATCCTGGCTGACATTCGCTGGAGCCACAAGAAAGGGACGGGCAACGAACTGTCGCTGTCATCAGACACAGACAACTGTTAGTCAGTGACTGGTGGGGTTAAAGGTGAATACACACTGGCCAATCCAACTTGCAAACACATAACGAAAACACCGTCCTCCTCCTCCTCCTCCGCCTCCTCCTCCTCTTTCTTCTTCTTCTTCTTCTTCTTCTTCTTCTTCTTCTTCTTCTTCTTCTTCTTCTTCTTCTTCTTCTTCTTCTTCTTCTGCTGCTGCTGCTGCTGCTGCTGCTACTGCTGCTACTACTGCTGCTACTACTGCTACTGCTACTACTGCTGCTACTGCTACTACTACTGCTAATACTGCTGCTGCTACTACTGCTACTACTGCTACTGCTGCTGCTGCTACTGCTACTGCTACTACTACTACTACTACTACTACTACTGCAGACGTGGTCACCTTAATGACAGAGAATCTACCAGAGGGACAGATACGTAAGCAGACTGACATCGTGTCATGGACTGTGATAAAATGGAGCTGACAGCATGTCATGGACAGATATAAACATGAATGAATCTCAACCATAGGAAAGGCAGAATGGTAGCAACTGTAGCAGCTACAGAAGTGGACTGGCAGCAGGGAGCATCCTGTGCTGGTTGTGGAAGCCACACACACGTAACAACGCTACACACACGAGAGACATCATCACCACAGACACGAGACATCAACATGTGTAGGGACGCAGAGGTGTTTCCAGGGCCAAGACCTACTAACACGTCCTAGTCGTGCGTCCTGGGCAACAGGTCCCTTCGGGATCCTGGCTAACGTAGTAGGATCGCTGATTCTTCCGAAGTTGGAGAGTATCTGCCTGCACGGCGAGGAACCACCAGTCTGCACACCAATAAGCCAGACATGGGACAACGGATACTCACACAAACCTCAGTCCGGTATGATATCACACTGATGTTGGACAACAGGATGTCTTCATCCGACATACAGGACTTCACGCTGGAGTTCACAGCCAGCGAACACAAGCAAGCAAGCATCAACATGTGTAGATGTTGATGTCTCGTGTGTGAGACGTTTGGTGTGTTTAGTTTAGCTTAGCCCGGGGAGGGGGGGGGGGGGGGAGAGACTGCGTGGTCTCGAGGTATGGTATCCGCCTCGAGTGCTGGAGGTCCCAGGTTTAAGTCCCGGTGAGGACCGGGGTTTTTTTTCACGTGGACTTCTATGTTTGGTGTGTAAGTGTTATCATGTGTGAGACGGTTGGTGTGTAAGTGTTATCATGTGTGAGACAGTTGGTATATAGATGTTATCATGTGTGAGACAGTTGGTGTATAGATGTTATCATGTGTGAGACGGTTGGTGTGTAAGTGTTATCATGTGTGAGACAGTTGGTATATAGATGTTATCATGTGTGAGACAGTTGGTGTATAGATGTTATCATGTGTGAGACGGTTGACCACCCCACGGGTTTCTTACCTTCGGGCAGGCAGACGGCTTCCAGCTGACATGGCGGGCTTTGGCAAGGAGTTTCTCTAGACTGGCAGACGTGACCTTCTTTGCAGACCTGAGACGAAAACATATTTACACAATTGTACAACATATAATGCGATCAGCGATGGTCAGAGTGTTGGATACTTAACAATGCATCAATTCCAACTTCGTGAGATTAGGTGACTGGTGCAGCTTCTCTGTGTTATTCTGTGATACCACCCGAACAGTATCCGGCCACGTGCCGGTGATTTTCACAGTATCTGTCAGTGTGATACACGGTATCTGTCAGTGTGATACTCGTTATCTGTCAGTGTGA
>JACEFZ010011288.1:0-108534 GCA_014155875.1 Cepaea nemoralis | reverse complement strand
TTTTGACCCCCAGAAACAAAAAAAATTTGTGGCATTTTTAAATGGTTATTAAAAAATTAATTCATAAAACATCCATTAATTAATAGATATTTTTTCCCGGCATTCTCTTGGGGACCTTGACCATGGGAAATGGGTGGCAAAGTCACCTTGAACTGTCCAAAAACTGGTTACCACTGTGACCTAGACTTCAAGTTGAAGGTTAGTCTGCCACAGACATGTTTGTTTCAGTTTGTAAGCCACAGAAGCCTGGCAACCTCCAGACAGCACAAGTTAATCATGCCTCTTTGTCATTTCTGGAGTTGTCAGCCTCTAGATGACAGATGTTTTTCATTGTCAGTTTCTCTAACATGTCAGGCTCTTTATTGCATTATTGTTTATTTCTGTTTTTTCCCCTCTAAAATATAAAATATGTCACATATGTTACGTTACCGCACAAAGAGGCTGGGGAACACTACCATGTCTGTGTCATGTTTTCACTTCATCAAATCAGAGCATCTTCAGGTAGCTGTTATACACCTTGATACATCAAAGCAAAGTTGCAACTGGTCTAGTACTGGCCACCATGTACACACATGTCTATCATCAAGACATTCAGCCACTAAGATATTTCTACTACATGCATAGTTAGGCAACTGGACATTCAGGAATTAAGATGTTTCTACTAAATACAAAGTTAAACAATTGGACATTCAGGTATTGAGATGTTTCTATATGCAAAGTTAGGCAACTGGATATTCACTTATTGAGATACATAGCCATCCTCAGTTAACTCTGTAAAAATGAAATGTAATTATCATCATTTAACTCTCTAAAAGTATTTAGCCATGGTTTATTTATTTTTTTATTTATTTTTGCATATCCTTTACAGGACATCGCTGTCAACAGCAGCATCTTTCAGCTATCTGTTGATTTCTTGGCAAGATTACTTTCAGTAGTTTGCCATTGTTTTTTTTCGGCCAGAGAGACCGGCTAGCCATGGTTGCCTAAGAGTTAATAAGCTTTTAAGCCCGGTCTCCCAGGCCTAGGGGTTGACGTCTTTCTCCGTAATCCTTATATTCTCGTGAGTAAAGTAACCTGTGCGAGAATCGGTAGCGGTTCTCGCCGCATTGGTAACTTAAGGGGTATGTGAGCCGGTCACTCAGAAAATACTGGCAAACTACTCAGCGTAATCTTGCCTAGTACATCAACGGCAGCTGGAAAATGCTAATGTTGACTGCAACGTCCTGTAAGGGATATGCAAACAAAAAAATTTATCTACTGATCACACAGACATTATACACATAAATATAAATTTCTGGCAAACCCTTCATGTCATTGAAATAGCATGAGAAACAAATATGCAAGTATTGATTGACACTCATAGAAGTAAAGAAAAGAAGTTGTGATAAGAGAATGTGCTTGATAGCATAAAAATTGAAAGCTATTGGAAATACTTGGATCACTGAGTCAGTGATAAATATTAAATCAACTGCACATAAATACAAGTTAGCCGAACATACTCCAAGAGATTCTGCTAGGAAATAAGACAATTTATATGAATCTTACCTTCTGCTGAATGTCTGTGTAGCCATACATTTCAGTATTTATATTACCTAGTATGTCCTCTAGTCCTTATTTCTTTCTGTGACTTCTATGAGTGCCAGTCAGTACCTGTCAGTTTTGTTCTCATGATGTAGACATTATGTGTGCTACTAATTTAATTTTCTTCTGAAGAAGAATGTTTCTTTCTCTGACAATGTGCAGCCATTTTTTGGAAACGGGGAATCAGCCAATCGTATCACAGGGTGTATCAGGATGGGCACCGAGGTGCTGTGTACATTTGAAGGACACTGGGACCAGCAGATCTACATCAAGGAGCTCACTAACAGGGTAAGGGTGGCATGTTGTCAGTCAGCTGTAGAGAACATAGCCAAGAGGGGTAGTGAAGTGCATCATAAATGTAGAGATCATAGCCAAGAGACAGGGAACAAGGTAACATGGCCCTCCTCTCAAACAGTGTTCAGAGATTAGAAGAATTGATCTATTTTAGTCACATGAAACATCACTGTGGTTTGGAGAGATGACAGCGACGAAGGCATGGTTCCTGGAAGAAGAAGCAGGGGTCAAGCAGCCTGAAGATGAACACAGGACATGGCCAACACCTTGGGAATGAGGACACATGAGGTGGGAGAAATGGCCAGATGAACACAGGACATGGCCAACACCTTGGGAATGAGGACACATGAGGTGAGAGAAAATGGCCAGAAATCTAGAAACTTTTGGCAGGTTTAATGAGAGCGAAGCTGTGCAAAGGGCCAGCTATACAATAATAAATAAAAATCAACGCCAGGCTGTATGGAACTAGCAAGGAACTTCTAAAATCGGTCAAGGTCATGATGAGAACTCACATGATGGCATAATCATTAAAAAAAACAGTATAGTAAAGAAGCTTAATTGATTGGGGTCTAGCCTGTAATCATTCAAGAACATGAAAGTTGCCCTGTTATAGGAAGGAAATAAATGTTCTAAAAGTATAGGACATTACATGAAGATGTTAAATATGAAATAATACAAGTTCATGAAAAAATGAAATAGTAATTTTTAAAGCATATTTAAATTTGCTTGCTAAAAGCCATCATCATTATCATCATATGCTTTACAAACAGGCATGGGTGATCATGCATCTCCATGTCTGCCTTTCTCCAGCAGAATATATCAATCCATGAGTTGATGTCGTTCTATATCATTCTACAAAGCTGTCCACATTCCTCTCACCCTGCCTCCTCCATCTCTGTTACCATGAATCTGATCAGTTGTACCCTGGGGCATCCTCTCTGTTACCTATTAACCGTGAATCTGATCAGTTGTACCTGGATGGCATCCTTGTTGGTGTACTGCATTCCTCAACTCTGTTATCTACTGTGAATCTGATCAGTTGTAACCCTGGTGGCATCCTGTGTTGGGTAGTCCTCCGTCCTCCACCTCTGTTACTGGTGAATCCCCATCAGTTGTAATCCTGGTTTGTGTCTGCCTTCCTCCACCTCTGTTACTACTGTGAAATACTGATCAGTTTTAACCCTGGGTGGCAATCCTGGTTGGTGTCCTGCCTTCCTCCACCTCCTGTTACTGTGAATCTGATCAGGTTTACCCTGGTGGCACATCCTGGTTGGTGTCCCCTCTGCCTTCTTCCACCTCTGTTGCGTGTGAAATATTGCTCAGGTTGTTACCCTGGTGGCCATCCTGGTTGGTGTCCTGTCTCTTCCTCCCACACCCTCTGTTACTGTGAATCCCATCAGTTTGTACCCTGGTGGCCATCCTGGTTGTGTCCTCCTTCCCCCTCCACCTCTGTTTACTGTGAATCCTGATCAGTTGTCCCCTGGTGCATCCTGGTTTGTGTCCTGCCTTCCTCCACCTCTGTTACTGTGAACTAGGATCAATTGTACCCTGGTAGCCTCCTGGTTGGTGTCCTGCCTTCCTCCACCTCTGTTACCATGAATCCCATCAGTTGTACCCTGGTGGCAATCCTGGTTGGTGTCCTGCCTTCCTCCACTCTGTTACTGTGAATCTGATCACTTGTACCCTGGTGGCATCCTGGTTGGTGTCCTGCCTTCCTCCAACCTCTGTTACCATGAATCCCATCAGTTGTACCCTGGTTGCCTCCTGGTTGGTGTCCTGCCTTCCTCCACCCCTGTTACCATGAATCTCATTAGTTGTACCCTGGTTGCCTCCTGGTTGGTGTCCTGCCTTCCTCCACCTCTGTTACTGTGAATCTGATCAGTTGTACCCTGGTGGCATCCTGGTTGGTGTCCTGCCTTCCTCCACCTCTGTTACCATGAATCCCATCAGTTGTACCCTGGTGGCTTCCTGGTTGGTGTCCTGCCTTCCTCCACCTCTGTTACCATGAATCCCATCAGGTGTACCCTGGTTGCCTCCTGGTTGGTGTCCTGCCTTCCTCCACCTCTGTTACTGTGAATATGATCAGTTGTACCCTGGTGGCATCCTGGTTGGTGTCCTGCCTTCTTCCACCTCTGTTACTGTGAATCTGATCAGTTGTACCCTGGTGGCATCCTGGTTGGTGTCCTGTCTTCCTCCACCTCTGTTACTGTGAATCCCATCAGTTGTACCCTGGTGGCATCCTGGTTGGTGTCCTACCTTCCTCCACCTCTGTTACCATGAATCCCATCAGTTGTACCCTGGTGGCATCCTGGTTGGTGTCCTGCCTTACTCCACCTCTGTTACTGTGAATCCCATCAGTTGTACCCTGGTGGCATCCTGGTTGGTGTCCTGCCTTCCTCCACCTCTGGTACCATGAATCCCATTCAGTTGTACCCTGGTGGCCTCCTGGTTGGTGTCCTGCCTTCCTCCACCTCTGTTACTGTGAATCCCATCAGTTGTACCCTGGTGGCATCCTGGTTGGTGTCCTGCCTTCCTCCACCTCTGTTACTGTGAATCTGATCAATTGTACCCTGGTAGCTCCTGGTTGGTGTCCTGCCTTCCTCCACCTCTGTTACCATGAATCCCATCAGTTGTACCCTGGTGGCCTCCTGGTTGGTGTCCTGCCTTCCTCCACCTCTGTTACTGTGAATCCCATCAGTTGTACCCTGGTGGCATCCTGGTTGGTGTCCTGCCTTCCTCCACCTCTGTTACTGTGAATCTGATCAATTGTACCCTGGTAGCCTCCTGGTTGGTGTCCTGCCTTCCTCCACCTCTGTTACCATGAATCCCATCAGTTGTACCCTGGTGGCATCCTGGTTGGTGTCCTGCCTTCCTCCACCTCTGTTACTGTGAATCTGATCACTTGTACCCTGGTGGCATCCTGGTTGGTGTCCTGCCTTCCTCCACCTCTGTTACCATGAATCCCATCAGTTGTACCCTGGTTGCCTCCTGGTTGGTGTCCTGCCTTCCTCCACCCCTGTTACTGTGAATCTGATCAGTTGTACCCTGGTGGCATCCTGGTTGGTGTCCTGCCTTCCTCCACCTCTGTTACCATGAATCCCATCAGTTGTACCCTGGTGGCTTCCTGGTTGGTGTCCTGCCTTCCTCCACCTCTGTTACCATGAATCCCATCAGGTGTACCCTGGTGGCATCCTGTTTGGTGTCCTGCCTTCCTCCACCTCTGTTACTGTGAATCTGATCACTTGTACCCTGGTGGCATCCTGGTTGGTGTCCTGCCTTCCTCCACCTCTGTTACCATGAATCCCATCAGTTGTATTCTGGTGGCATCCTGGTTGGTGTCCTGCCTTCCTCCACCTCTGTTACTGTGAATCCCATCAGTTGTACCCTGGTGGCATCCTGGTTGGTGTCCTGCCTTCCTCCACCTCTGTTACTGTGAATCCCATCAGTTGTACCCTGGTGGCATCCTGGTTGGTGTCCTGCCTTCCTCCACCTCTGTTACTGTGAATCCCATCAGTTGTACCCTGGTGGCATCCTGGTTGGTGTCCTGCCTTCCTCCACCGCTGTTACCATGATTCCCATCAGTTGTACCCTGGTGGCATCCTGGTTGGTGTCCTGCCTTCCTCCACCTCTGTTACCATGATTCCCATCAGTTGTACCCTGGTGGCCTCATGGTTAGTGTCCTGGCCTGCCAACACCATGATCCAGATCAAATCCCCAGCAGTGGTGGATTCTTGTGTCCCGACTGTACGACACTGGGGTCCACTCAGCCTCATAAAATGGATACCAGATATATTTTCATATGTTTCTGTGAATGATCTGGGAGGGATGAGTAGTTAGGAAAGAACTGGCCACCTACCTCATTTCATGGTCTAGGGTATGTTCTTATTGTTCACTTGAAATGTGTCAAAATCTGCAACGTTGTCTCTTGTTTTAATTTAATTGTCTTTCTTAGTTCACTCAGTGATCCATAGAGTTTATCTTCCACTGCTGTTTCTCTAGGCCAGAAGGTTTGCCTAGATAAGTCATATTTTTGGCAGCCTTGGAGTATGTGATCTGTGGTGCCAATCCACATGTGCACATGGCTGATTCGCCAATCTTGAATTTTGTATTCATGTGGTCTAACACTTCACCAGTTGGTATTATCTAACATGGAACTTTTGTTTACCAGTTGCAATATTGTGTTTGAAGTATAACAAATATATCACACTCATAGATATCTAATAGATGTAAATTGTGCTTGTTGTAGGACCAGGTCGTATTTTGGGACCCTTGTGCTGAAGTCAGAGCTCGACGTTTGAAGAAGTATACAGTGCCGCTTGATTTACAACGAGATAATGAATCAGAGAGGTGAGTTAAGTTAGTTAGTTAGTTAGTTAGTTAGACGAGGTCCAACTTCACGGCTACGGGTCGTCCCCATTATGCTCCATTCCTGTGCCAGTGGATATCACACAAAATGCTCCCCACTGTCCAATGTGAAAAGTGAAATAGACAGGAGTTTCGGCAATCCAACAGCCCTCACAGGTACACTGTGCATAATGCCGCCGCCAGAATGCCAACACAAAATTCATCCACGAAATCAATAGTTCATTGTTGATGGACTTGGCAGTCACCAAAAAGACCTCGTTGACCTGGGTTTTCTCACATGGCTCGGTCTTTTACCGCAGGGCGACCCGCCAAAATTGTAGCATAAAGCACGAACTTCGTAGCTTCAGCGCCGACTCCCAGGAGTCTCCTGAAAAATGCATTTGTGAACCGAAAAGGCAAATCAGTCAATTCAGCAACAGCCGGTAGCCATTTTTCGGAACATGCAGGTCACAGTACAGGACAGATGCAAAAGCATTCCACGCAAATTTCACAGTATCGCCCACGCACTCACTCAGTAGCAGGGCGATGGAACCATGTACTACCAGTCCAACGTGAGGAAAATGCGATTGCAAACCGTAGCTACAAGCATAAACACGCCACAGGCCTTAATGGTTCAATGCCTAACTGCCATGTTGGCGACCGGAAGAGATGTGAGTTATTAATATGAATCCGAGAGGTGAGTTATTAATGTTCATATATAGCTTGTGTTGTCTTTTTGTTTTATCCTGAAGCGGCAACCTGCTGTGAGCCTATGTGGTGTGCTAGGGGCATCACATGTTGTAGACTTGAGTGTATGTAGGAATAGCTGGCCAGTCTGTCCCTCACTTTAGCAGATGACAAAAGCAGGCTCTGAACTCTTGCGCTCATATGACATTATCAGTGTTTTTCCTTAGCGACTAGTCACGGTCTGCTGTTTGTTTGTGTCTTCTTGCGCTCATGGCATTATTAGCATATTTCCCTAACGACTACAGTAATGGTCTACTGTTTGTGTCTTCTTGCATGCTTATGAACACAAAGTCGATGGCAGTGTTGACATATAGACTGCTATCCTGGCAACATTTTAAATTAAGACAACCAACCCACAATAGAATATTGATAGTTTGTGTGGATTTTGATTTACACACATTGAGATTCTGGCCGGGATTGCATATTTTCATGCACTGTATTCAGAACCTTCCTGTATAACCTTTAGGAAGAGACTGGGGCACTTATGACTGTATTTGAGGAGCATGGAAAGCAGTGGTTTGTGAATCTTAGCTGAACCATGCTGCTCAAGAGACATAGTAATCTTTGTTTTCATCATATGATAATCTTTGCTTATATTATGTGGTAATCGTTACTCACATGATTTGATGAATTTACAGATTGTGGGTGAAAGTCAGTGAAGCCATAGTGGAACAGAACATGCACAAGGCAACAAATGAAAAACACCGGTTAGAGGAGAAACAGCGAGCAGAGGCTAAAGAAAGACACAAAAATCAGCAAGAGTGGGCTCCAAGGTGGTTCACGCTGGATCCGAGCAGCCAAAAATGGGTCTACAAGCATGCAGAGTAAGTAGCATTGTGATAGACAAGTTTGAATACTTCTTCTTGTGTTAGCCATTGAATAGTGAAGCAACAGCTGACAGTCTCACAGAAGAACAACATGGGAGGCAGAGTCAGACTTCTTCACTTTACCTGACCCATGGTCATCACTCTAAGGTACCTTAGCCATGACTGTTTACTTATCGATGAAATTAATTCTCATTTTATCACTAAACTCAACTTTATATAAATAAAAAAAAATAATGCTTTTGTAATGATAAAACTGACACTTTGAAAGTTCTCTTTTCCATTGTGAACTAATGTTGACTGCTCCACTTTGTAGCCTCCGGCCTTGGGATCAAATGACAGACTGTGTCCAGTACGAGAAAGACTTCATCATCAAAACCCAAACAGTGCACAGTGTTCCCCAGGTGTGGCAGTCTCCTGTAGTAGGCCAAGGAAGGGTCAAGGACTACAACACTCACAGACACCAGGCTGCAGATGACAGTTACTCTTCTGATAATAATGCCGCAGGTGATTTATGACTGATGTCTTCCAGGACATGTGTGTGCTGTACTGACTCTCAGACTGTTTACCAGTGTGTGCTATACTCTCTCACTCACTGTCTGAACATGTGTGCTGTACTCACTTCTGAACATATGTACTGCATTAATTCTTGTGCTGTACTCACTTTTGAACTGCCCAAATACATTTTTTGTACTCTGTTGTACCCACTCTTATACTGTCTAGAAACATGTTCAATTTATTGTACAGTCTAAAACATGTGCTGTATCCATTATTATGCTATCTACAAATATCACGTATATCTATATTTTATGGTCATTCTTCTGTTTTGTTTCTCTCTTCAGGAATGTCGTTATTTGTGGCTTATGCAGATTAACTTTAACTGTCTAGTTATCCATACGCATACTGTCTTGTACACACATCTGTACTGTCTAGGTATCCACATTTGTAATGGTGTTATCCATACTACACTGTGTCACACGTCGTTCTTGATGATAAGTTCAATGTTCTTGATGATCTTTGCGTGATATTGTCGTGTGATGGTCGTTGTCTAGGTAACGATGTTCATGGTGTGTCAATTGAGCTATCTAACTGACTCTTAATCCAACTCACCCCAGAAGTGCACCTTCACCAGTCATGAAACAAGATTGAGTTGGCGCACATAATCATTTATTCCAGAAATAAGACGGACAGACGGAACATGTTTATACATCCAGAAATAATGTAATCCATAGAATATAAATATCCTCACAATTTAACCAGCACACATCACTGGCTTCTCACGGCCTGCTTAATCTCAAATTCACAAGACATTTAGTCCAGCTACTATCCACGGCTGGATCTCCCACAATACGACCCACCCACTGGGTCGGAGCCTCTGCTCTCTATGTAACCCACTCTGGGTTTTAGGACTGCCTTCACAGCTCGGAGAATCACACAACACCGTTCTCCGTGGACTACCGACTCCTTCGGTATCTCAACTCCCCGAAGTCCCTAGACTTCAACACACAAATAACCTATCTCTCGCCCCATCCACCCTAGGGGTTTTTCTCTACCCTCACTATTTTATTTCTCAGGACTGGCTGTTTTCTCATAGCCAGGTCAGTCACTTTACTGTCTCCCACTTTCATCTCCATTCTTTCTCATGCCCGGTCACTCAACTCAATGTCAATGACCCAGGCTTATGTCACACTGTCTAATCATCATAACTGTACTGTTTCTTTCATTCACATTGACACTATTGTACATATGTGTACTGTGTAATAATCCACACATATTCTTGTACATATCTGTTGTTGGTTTCTTGTTGTACAGAATCTGATGACGCCAGATGTCAGAACACCAACCGACTATCCAGTTCATCCAAGGCTAGTGTTCATTCAGACAGTACCCAAGACAGGACCCACCATTCTCAACTGAAGTGTTCAGAAAGTGGAACCCAAAGTTCTCATAAAACTAGCCCAAAACCAACATACAGGAAGTTGACGTTCAGTCAAGATTGTCACCATGAGAAAAAGCCAGACAAGGTAGACTACTCTCAGAAACTTCATCCTTCTGCTGTTGTAAATAATGGGAGTATTAAACATGCTGAGAGGAGGAGTAAGGAGGCTCCTTCGAAGGGAGATCATGGTGTAGACTTGAATATTTCATGTGATGTAGCTCAGACGTGTGTTATGGGGAGCCCGCATGCAGCCTCCGTACCAACCACGCAGCTGTACTCTGTGTCATCTAGAAGCAGAAAGCTGGGTGCCTCCAAGGACATGCAGACCTTGACAATGGTAGCAGAGATGCAGCATGAAATGCACCAGGTTTTGAATGATCTCACAACAAAAGTAGCCAATGTTCAAAGACTTCAGATTGAGCTCATTCATTCAAAACAGTTACAGGACAACGCAGAAAGAAGAAGAGGAGTTGGAATTTTTCAGGAGTGGGTGTTAGTTGCAGTGATTCTGGTTTTTCAAACTCTTTTGCAATGGTACTTCTCTCATTGAATCATCAGTGTGTGAAGCTTCAGGGATCAACTTTGGCTGACAATTTGAGAAGGATTTCTAAGGTGGGTGCAGAATGATGCAGTCAAAGAAAATAAATCATAAGGGACCTGTGAGTTGAACACTGGAGATTGGGGATAGAGGCAGCCTGTGTTCATGCTGGGAGTCTGTCTGTGTTATATGGTGCACAAAAGCAATACACAATAAACTTGTCATTTCATATATTTTTATTTTAAACGAAAGGAAATATTAATCTTTTATTTACCATTTGCTTGTGAGTAGGTGGTTGAGTGGTTAGACTTCTGGTCTTTCAAATCTGCAGGTTTGGGTTTGATTCTTACCAAGGCAATAGTTTTTATATATCAGGGATATTGACATATCTAACAGCATACTGTGTAATATACATTAACAAGAAAGAACTGGAATAATGAAATATTCTGGCCTGCAAACTATCGGTGTAATAAGAACGAGCTGATTTTATCCTTTAGCCCTCAAATCATTCATTGGATAGCAATAAATATTAACAGTTTTGTAATTAAATTTTGTAGATGGAGCCTCGTCAGTATTCCGTTTTTGTTGAACTGCTACTTAAAAAACATTTGCTTCCAGGTAATATGCAGATGTATAACACATAGGCCAGCTCTGTGGTCAAGGAATTGCAGACGCAGTTTGTAACCCCGCATACCTCGTGTGGAACACAGCTGTGGGTGATTTCGCAGCAGACCGCTTTGCGTTGGGTTTGTTTATAAAATGATATGAGTGCCGGTCATTCAGAAAACAATGGCAAACTTCTGAAGATAACCTTGTCAAGAGATCACAAATAGCCAAAAAATGCTGGGTTGACTGATACGTCCTGTAAAGGATATGCAACTAACTTTGTTTTTTTAGAACACATATACATCAACAGAGTCTTGTGGTCAGGGTGCCGGGTTACAGAGAATCAGTTCTCAAGAGTGGAGAGATGATATTCAAGCCAATGAAGCTGTGGGTTGAACTGGCCTCATCAATAAAGCAACAGAGATTTCTCTGGGAAACCAAAAGTGGCCTGAATTGACCTAGATGTGTCACCCCTGAGTGCTGTTTGCTGACAGAGAATACAGACCCATCTGTATCTGCAAGTGAGACGCCAGTTTCAGGCTTTGTATGTACAGGAGATCCTTCCATAGCCTAGAGAGAATGGTTCGGCAGAGAGTGACCAGAGGATCTGGCTGACATCCAGTACTCCAAGGAAAGGCCACACGGGCACATAATCAAATGTCAGCTGGTGTCATTAGTGTTGGAACTTTTCGCTGGAATTTGAAGATGAGCACTGAGCATGTATGGGAATGTACTGAGTGCTGTGATGTCGGGTTTTGACTCAGCTCAACTCAGATACCTTCGTAAGAGGAGACATAGCTGAGTAGTTATAGTATCTGTTTCATCTCAGAATGAACCTGGTTCATATCTCAGCATAGGGCTGGGCTTTATTACAAGAAAATGTACTGAACCTGGTTCATATCTCAGCATAGGGCTGGGCCTTATTACAAGAAAATGTACTGTCTGATGATATCACATAACCCTCTAATTTCTTGGATAGTAGATGGGTTACCTGTCCTCCTCGGATAAGGGCAAAAAAGGGAGTCTTGTGTGTACATTTTGCATGCTAAAAATCCCATGGCAGTTGGAAATGGCAAAGCACAAGCCTCCATGCCTGTATAGCACCAGCTGGGATCTTTGTGTATGTGTATAGCACCAGCTGGGATCTCAGTGTGTGTACATCACCAGCTGGGATCTCAGTGTGTGTACATCACCAGCTGGGATCTCAGTGTGTGTACATCACCAGCTGGTCTCAGTGTGTGTACATCACCAACTGAGATCTCAGCGTGTGTACATCACCAGCTGGGATCTCGGTGTGTGTACATCACCAGCTGGGATCTCAGTGTGTGTATATAGAACCAGCTGGGATCTCAGTGTGTGTATATAGCACCAGCTGGGATCTCAGTGTGTGTATAGCACCAGCTGGGCTCTCAGTGTGTGTATAGCACCAGCTTGGATCTCAGTGTGTGTATAGCATCAGCTAGAATCTCCATGTGTATAGCACTAGCCGGGATCTCCATGTGTGTATAGCATCAGCTGGGATCTCCATATGTATGTATAGCACCAGCTAGAATCTCCGTGTGTATAGAGCACCAGCTAGGCTCTCGATGTGTATATTTATCAGGATCCACTTACACTGTAGTGGGCAGGTTCTCTCATGTTGACAGATGGACCTTGGCAAAGGCCAGTGCACCATGCTCTGTATAGTTTGCAGCTGCCAAGTGACTTCTAGTGTGTCTGATTGGAGCCATGGTGCCATAGAGGTTAGAACACCTGCCCACCAAGTCAGTGGTACGGGTTCAAGTCCCAGCAGAAGCAGGATTCTTGTCTCCAGCCAACATCTCTGGGGCTGCACCCAGCCTGGTCAGACTGCCACCAGATCATTGTCAGACATTTGTTGAGAAGAGAAGGCAGTGAGCAAGTGAACTGTCCACCACACCTCATTCTGCAGTGATCAAGAGTATGTTAATGGGGCTGAAGGCAAATATCATGTGGAAGTTTCCGCCAGTGTTTTCGCATGAAATAATTGTTTCATAAAGCACTGGATTTTTTTGTGCATAGGTGCATGCAGCCAGTATTGTCTCAACATTGGTAAACATGCTGCCATTAGATTTCACCCCAAAACTTATGTGATTGTCTCAACATTGGTAAACATGCTGCCATTAGATTTCACCCCAAAACTTATGTGATTGTCTCAACATTAGTGAACATGCTGCTGTTATATTTCACAACAAAACTTATGTGATTGTCTCAACATGGGTAAACATGCTGTCACCATTTCACCCCAAAACTTATGTGATTGTCTCAACATTGGTAAACATGTTGTCACCAGGTTTCACCCCAAAACTTATGTGATTGTCTCAACATTGGTAAACATGCTTTCACCTAGATTTCACCCCAAAACTTATGTGATTGTCTCAACATTGGTAAACATGCTCACCAGGTTAGATTCCCACAAAACTTATGTGGCGGCTCAACATTGGTAAACATGCTGTCACCAGGTTTCACCCCAAAACTTATGTGATTGTCTCAACATTGGTAAACATGTTGTCACCAGGTTTCAGACCAAAACTTATGTGATTGTCTCAACATTGGTAAACATGCTGTCACCAGGTTTCACCCCAAAACTTAGTGATTGTCTCAACATTGGTAAACATGCTGTCACCAGGTTTCACCCCAAAACTTATGTGATTGTCTCAACATTGGTAAACATGCTGTCACCAGGTTTCACCCCAAAACTTAGTGATTGTCTCAACATTGGTAAACATGCTGTCACCAGGTTTCACCCCAAAACTTATGTGATTGTCTCAACATTGGTAAACATGCTGTCACCAAGTTTCACCCCAAAACTTATGTGATTGTCTCAACATTGGTAAACATGCTGTCACCAGGTTTCACCCCAAAACTTATGCGCTAACAAAACTAGACACTAATCATTCATATCATCATCATCATCATATGCCATGATTACAAGCATGTTTTGTTGAGATTCACTATTTCATACAATTTCCAGTCTGTAATCAGGTCTGTGTTCATTTATCCATTGTAGGTATTTATATCTTTGTCTTACTTTTCCTCCATTCCCTTAAAGTTTACTACTTGTCACAAAGATTTCAAGCGTAATCTCCACACAACAATACCAAACAAATCTTAACAATGTCAAATTTCTCAATCAATTTGCAGCTTATATATGCTTCCTGTAAGACTGCCTTATTGTTTTTCTGTCCATACCTTGTATTCCTTACTACAACTCTGCTGACATTAGAGGTTATCTCAACTGGTTTGCTCATTGACAATCTCACATACATTCAAAACAACAAGTTATGTCTGGTATGTCAGTACTCTTATCACATACATTCAGAACAATTGTTCCTGTCTGGTATGTCTGTACTCTTATCACATACATTCAGAACATTTTCTGTCTGGGCTGGTATGTCAGGACTCTTATCACAAACATTCAGAACAATTGTTCCTGTCTGGTATGTCAGTACTCTTATCACATACATTCAGAACATTTTCTGTCTGGGCTGGTATGTCAGGACTCTTATCACAAACATTCAGAACAATTGTTCCTGTCTGGTATGTCAGCACTCTTATCACATACATTCAAATCAACTGTTCCTGTTTGGTATGTCAGTACTGTTATCACATACATTCAGAATATTTTCTGGGCTGGTATGTCAGTACTCTTATCACATACATTCAGAACAACTGTTTCAGCCTGGTATGTCAGCACTCTTATCACAAACATTCAGAACATTTTTGTCTGGGCTGGTATGTCAGTACTCTTATCACATACATTCAGAACATTTTCTGTCTGGGCTGATATGTCAGTACTCTTATCACATACATTCAGAACATTTTCTGTCTGGGCTGGTATGTCAGTACTCTTATCACATACATTCAGAACAATTGTTTCTTTCTGGGCTGGTATGTCAGTACTCTTATCACACACATTCAGAACAATTGTTTCTTTCTGGGCTGGTATGTCAGTACTCTTATCACATACATTCAGAACAATTGTTTCTTTCTGGGCTGGTATGTCAGTACTCTTATCACATACATTCAGAACATTTTCTGACTGGTATTTCACTGAGATTGTCAGATCTCTGCTGGCATTTTGTCATCTTACAATAAAAAACCTTGTTTTATGATAAATCATTAGAGTAACTATAAAGTAATGAACATTGAAGGTTCACAATGCTTTTGGCAGTGTCACTTTTGTTTTCATTCATTGTTATTGTTACATTTTATAAGAAAATTACCTTTCTGGCTTCCAGAGCAGTAATTTCTGTATCTGGAACAACTGAGTCTGTATTTGCATGTTAAATTATTAACTAGTCACATGTTTTTATTTAATCATTACTTCTCTTGCCCTTGCTGAGGGAGAATTTATTCAGCAACTGGAATTTAAATGTTTTGGGAGTGTTTATTTAATAATTTATTGAATTCCTCTGTTCAGGGAGTGCTTATTGAATGATTACTTTAGTTCCCTTGCTCAGGGAGTGCTTATTTAATGATAACTTGAATTCCCTTGTTCAGAGAGTGTTTATTGAATGATAACTTTATTTTCTCTGTTTAGGGAGTGGAAATGCATATTTTTTTTATTTTTTTCCCAAAATTTTTTTAAAATTTTTTTTTTTTTTTTTTTTTTACCCTAAACAACATTCCCCCCAAATTTCTTTCCCCCTTTTTTTTGTATTAATACAACTTTTCAAAAATTTTCCTTTTCTCTTTATGTCAGCCCCCATTCAAATTTCACCCATTTTTTTTTTTTTTTGTGAAAAATACATTTCAGAAAATAAAAACTTTTTTTGGGATTTAAGACTCTGTTTTTTTCTTAAAAATTTTTTTTTGTTTATTCATAAAAAAACATTTTAGAATGGAGGTAAAAAACCCTTTAAAGTGTTTTTTTTTTAAATAATTTTTATTTTAATTTAGGAAATTTTAAAACCTTCTTTTGCATAATTTTGAAACCAAAAAAATTAATTTTAAATTCATGTTTTTAATTCAATTTTATTAATAAAATACTTCCCCCTTCCTTTTAAAAGATTTTTTAAAAACCCCCCATTAATTTTTGAAATTTTTTTTTAAATTTTTTTTGGGTGGGAAAAGGTTTAAAAGGGGGGAAATGTATTTTTTCTTTCTTTTTCTTTCTTTCTTCTTCTTTTTCTTAAAACAAGGATCAAATACATAAAGAATTTATCACTATGAAGAAATGTGATCAATCACCATTGCTGATATTTTTTCTTCTTCTTTTTGTGCAATGTCTCATACTGTTGTTTATATTCCAAATTTGTTCACAGAAAGCTATACCAAAGATTGTGAATATATTATAATAATGTACATATATGGAATATCTTACAATCACTGTTTTCACACCCTATGATAATATCAACGTTTCCTCGTTTGTATGCATGATCTGTTTCTGTGGAAGTTAACAAGAAGCCAGATGCAGAAATGATGTTGACCCGATCTCCTGTCCTGTACACCAGGCAGTACAAGGGAGGGCACCAGTCAAAACCTGCAGAGACAAGGGAGGCCACCGAGTCAGACTTGCAGGGACAGCACAATTCAAATCATTATATTAACTGGTCAAGTGCCATAAGATGATTGATCATCTTAGGTGACATCCTGTATCTGTCATGGGCTTATATACAGCAGTTTTTCTTGTGAAATCCCCTTCAATTTGATATATAAAACAACATGTCTGCTACCATATTAACAACGTTTAAGTTGTAGCTGTGACACACCCCTACTTTCCATTTTCCACCATCTATTTTTGTTAGGTCCAAACCGACGTTTTGTTTGGCACTGAATCTGTTAATCAAGCATTTATGAAAACATGGTGGACCCCTTTAACTCTTTCTGTCGCAGACATCTTTTATTGGTAACTGCTGGAAACATTAATAACTGTGTGGCGTTAAAGTAGTTGTTAGAACAAAGTCAGATAATGTATCAATTGTCCGGAGCATCAGGAACTGAAATAACAAATAAAGTGGGTTAAAGAAACATCTGCCTGGCAGTCTAGTTATATTAATAACCAGACAGAGTGGGTTAAAGTGACATTTCTCTGAGACAAGAGTTAAAGTAACAGCTTGGATTGAGTGGGTTACGCTGACAGTTCAGTCTAGGACAGATGAACGAATGAACTTTATTTTCAGAGTCACAAATTGGCCATGCAGATCTATCTTACATTCAGTCCTTGGCAGTGTCACTTTTGTTTTCATTCATTGATATTGTTACAGTTTATGAGCACATCATCTTTCACACACCAAATACTTTTACATAAAATTTAAAAAAACAATCATTGTAAAATTAATGCTGTAAACATACACCAAATATAAACAATAAATATTTCAACGTTATGAGACAGGCAGTCAGACACATACATACACACATACAAACATATATATGTACACACATACATAATACATACACACATCATGCATGCATGCATACATATACACACACCACTCACCCACCTACCAGATGGTGTTGACAAGGCCAAGACAAGATGATACAAATATTTGTATGGCTTACTAGACACAGTGTCATCAGAGACAGTGCCATCAGACACAGTGTCATCAGACAGTATCATCAAAGACAATGTCATCAGACAGTGTCATCAGGGACAGTGTCATCAGACACACTGTCAAAATGAAGCAGAAATGAAAAAGTCATGCAAGGAGGCATTCAAGTGATATAACAGCTCAGGAACAAACATTCAAACACCTGCAATAAAGTATAAATATAGTTAATTGCTAATCCATTTATGTTGCTTGATGCATATACATGTGCTTATACGAGGATATGCTAGACCTATGGCAGACACTGCGGTTGAGGTGTGAGGTGTCAGTCTCTCACATATTCTAGGCCATGACATACGAGGTTAGGTGGCCACCTTCCTTCCTCATTGCTTTTCCTACCTCTGCTGGGGAAGGGGGTGGGCAGCTGTTCAATCCGGACAGGTCTTGGCAGGCAAGCAGGCTGTTCATTTGGCCACCGTATCTCCAGATATTCATTATAAACAGTAAGCATATGCAGATCATTATAATGTCCACAAGCATTATATAATAATATATTATTTTCATTAGAAGTTAATAAAGATGATAGAGAAATAGGTGTTATATTTTTTTTTAAGTGTTTATTTTTTGCCTTTATTAGAACTAATTCTTTTGGTCAGTTACAACACAAAAGTCTGGCATGAAAGGAAAGGAATGTTTGAAGTTCATAAAATTGCTATTGAGATGCCATCTAAAGCCTACATTTGCAACTTATGCCATACAAACTTTATTTTCAATTTTTTTTTTCTTTGGGGGATTGCACTCCCACCTTGCATTCGGCCCTTCCAATCACTCATCTTTCATTCATCAGTTGTACATGTTACATTCGCACAGGAAAATTACATTGTCATGTGGATGTTGTAAACATAAACAATGCATATTACCATGTTATGAGACAGGTAGACATACATACACATGCACATTCATAAACACACACGCACACATACATACCTGCATATATACTTACATCATTTGCACAAATTCTTACACTCAATAACATACAAATACACACTCCCTCGCATACACTGCATGCATGCATACACACACAAACATATACACATTCATTACATGAACATTCACACACACACATACATACACACGCACATAAACACCACAGTACATACACACACACAAACATACACATAAACATACACACACTTATACACACCCATATACACATGTATACACACACAAACACAAACACGCGCATATACACATGTACATACAAACACACAGACATACATATATACACATGCTTATGCACATTCATTATATGAACATTCACACACACACACATACATATACACATGCACTCATACACATACACACATACACATAAACATAACACTTATACACACCCATATACACATGTATATACACATACATACATATACACACATACATACACACATGCACTCATACACATACAAACACACACATATACACATGTACACACACAAACATACACACAGACATGCATATGCAGATACACACTCATGCAAACACATGCACACATGCATATACACATACATACATGAACCTACACATGCACATGCACACACGCACACACATACACACCCACATACACATAGACACCATACATACATATGCACACGCTACACGCATACACACACACTTTCAAACATGTACATACACATATAGACATACACACATACTCACATATTGACTTGACTGGCATTTTGCTATCTTGACAGACGATAATTTGTAAAATGGGGTTATCTCTCCATAACACAAAACCTGGGCTGAATTTAGAGACCATGTGTTGCCCATGAAGCATGATCCCTCTCTCGGCCTGTCTAGTGTACTTCAGAGGAAAGGTAACCTCAATACGTCTGGAACAAGACAAGCTGCCGGATCAGCAAAGCAATGCTTTAACTGTCCACCTGTCGTAGCTTCGATCCTAGACCAGTTACCGACCAAGGACTTAGGGCCTGGTCTACCCTGCCATGACATTTAGTCTTTAGGTTGCATTTCCTCACACCAGTATAAGGCTTGTACCTCCCAATTGCGCTCTTCCGCCCGAAGTAGTTGGTACAGTGTGGGGTGTCCGGTTTGGTAAGCGCCGCCCAACATTCGGCGCTCACGTATACACACACATACACACAGAAGCATACACAGACACACATACACACACATATATACACACACACATACACATACATATATGATACATATTAAGTCTAATGTCTCCATTTGGAACATAATTCCTGCATTATTGTCTACATTTTCAGCATATTTCATGGATCTAATACCTACATTTGCAACATATTTCATGCCTACATTTACAACGTATTCCATACAGTCTAATGCCTACATTCACAGCATATCTCATGGAGTTTAATGCCTACATTTGCAGCATATTTCACGAAGTTAAATGATTGGATAAGAGCATTTGCTGGCTTTTATATGATTATCTCCAGGGACTGTTACACACATTGACTGTGCTTCTCCTTGTTGTCTAAGTTGTCAGTAAAATGTGTCACAATTGGCATAAACATATAGTCAGCTCTATGTTGTCTCAATTGTCAGTAAAATGTGTCACAATTGGCATGAACATATAGTCAGCTCTATGTTGTCTCAATTGTCAGTAAAATGTGTCACAATTGGCATGAACATATAGTCAGCTCTATGCTGTCTCAATTGTCAGTAAAATGTGTCACAATTGGCATGAACATATAGTCAGCTCTATGTTGTCTCAATTGTCAGTAAAATGTGTCACAATTGGCATGAACATATAGTCAGCTCTATGCTGTCTCAATTGTCAGTAAAATGTGTCACAATTGGCATGAACATATAGTCAGCTCTATGTTGTCTCAATTGTCAGTAAAATGTGTCACAATTGGCATGAACATATAGTCAGCTCTATGCTGTCTCAATTGTCAGTAAAATGTGTCACAATTGGCATAAACATATAGTCAGCTCTATGTTGTCTCAATTGTCAGTAAAAATGTGTCACAATTGGCATGAACATATAGTCAGCTGTGTGTTCTAGTTATATTTAATCGATGAAAAATCAAATACATTCACTTCCTTACCCCAAAATGATGATTGCTGGCTCAGGGTTTGACATCTAGAGATGACAAAGACAAGCGAAGACAAGAAACTACCAGCATTTGCTCATCTACAGAGCTATCAAACTTGGGAATATCATATAGTAAACTTCTACTTATTTGTTTGTTTACTGTTGCATTTAAAGTGTTTTGCTGTAATTGTTATTTTGCATTTATTTGCGTTGGTTTTCTTTTTTGCTGGTATTATTTCAGTCTGTATTTATATTTATGTACAATTAAAGTGTCCTGCTTATTTTATATTTATGAAGTCCATATGTCTATGTGTAAATCGCTATTTTATTTGTTAATAGGATTACATGTAATATTGTAATCAGTGTATCCAAATCACTAGTACAAGCCAGATATTCACTACACACATTTACTTCTTGGCTCTTACTACATCGCTGTACTTTCAAGCTTGTTGTATTTGTTAACTCACTTTGTCATACCATGTTGGAATTTACTTTTCATCAGGAACTACTGCTATACTGGCACCTGGCCTTCTTGACAGACGATAGCGAGGACCTGGGAATTAGTTATTCCTTTGCGTAGCACAAAGCTTGGGCTGAATTGTAGAGACTATGTGTTGCGCATGCAATACGATCCCTCTCTCGGCCTGCCTAGTTTACACCAGAGGAAAGTTAACACCAATATACATCTGGAACAAGACAAGCTGCAGAAGCTGCCTGATCAGCTGTCAGAGCTTTGACTCTAGACCACTTGCCGACCAAGACTTAGGGCCTGATCTGCTCGGCTATGACATTTAGTCTTTAGGTTGCATTTCCTAGCACTAGGATAAGGTTTATACCCTCCCAATTGCATTCCTCCGCCCTAAGCCATTGGCACAATGTGGGATGTTGGTATGTGCTGCCCAACATTGGGCGCTAACAGAAAGCAGGTAATACCGTCTACTGTCATACGGTAGTGCAGTCATATCTGACTAAGACCTGACAGTTATCAGATACTACTTTTTATTAAAGGGATTGATCATGTGAATTAAAACTAACAAACCCCTTAATCGTAGTCAACAGACTTGTGTTTGTTCCTCAGTGATCATCCAGCAGGTATTTATGTCTTCCTTGTGTCCACTACTTAATTTACTTGTGGTGGTCACTGTGTGCAGTCACATTTGTATGAGTTCCTTTCAAACATTGTCTCTCCCCAATACCATGCTGTCCATGCTGCAAACAAAGCTCAGAGATCTGTTGGCTAGTTGTTACATCAACTGTTACGTCATTAACCGACAGTTAATATTTAATTTTTTTTTATATTATTTATTGTTGCTGCTGTTTCATCCTTATCCATGCTTAATATTAATATTGCCACAACATTGTGGTTGGTTATCATAGCCATGTGTTGTGAGTTGTGAGTTATTTTTGTCGTCTGTCATTCTTTGTTGGTTACTGTATTCATATGTTCGTGTTTGTTGGTTATTTCATTCAATATTTGTTTTTTGTTAGTTATTGTAGTCACCATTTATTGCATTCATCTATTGTTGTATTTTGTCATTTATTGCAATCTGATGATGTTGTTTGTCATTTATTGTAGTCTGCTGATGTTGTTCTGTTGATTGTCATAGTCTTCTATTGTTGATGTTTGTTTTTTTTGGGTTTGTTTTTGTAGTCATATAGTGTCTATTGGTTATTGTTGTTATTGTTAGTTGGTTATGTTGCCATCATCTGTTGTGATCTGTTGGTTATTGTTGTCATGTGTTGATACTCGTTGGTTATTGCAGTCATGTGTTGATACTTGTTGAGTGAATGTTCTGACATCCTGGGTTTCAGTGAATTGTCATTTATTCTATGGGAGGCTACTCTGAACTTGTGTGATCCTTGATGCCAACACGTTTCAGTTTCCTCAGTAAAATAGCTCACAGCTGTCCTTTCCTCTTAATGAAAAACTAGAATCTGCAACAAATGCACTAAAGCAATGAATCAATGTGTCAGTCACTCTTAAGCCAATGGTTCGGTGTGGTCTGGTCTGTAACAGATCACTGTCCTCACACAGAGATCTCTCCATCATTGCTTCAGTCTCCTCAGGTCGCACCAGGAGAATCTCTGCAGAGACTTTTCTCATTCATAAATTTTGCCACAGTGGCTGCTTATGTGGCCTACTCTTTTCAATTTCCAAGTGTTGAGGAAATGTTGTTTGTCCACCAAGAATGATGTTTGGGTTGAAAGTATGGAGCCGTGAGTTCTAAGATGGCTGATAAGGTCTATTTTGGCTCGAAATGTTCTTTGACAATGTGGGCAAAGAATGCTTGATGTTCCAGGAGGAGGATCTTCTGCAGTGGTTTTTCTGTCCAGCCTTTTCTTCAAAGCTCTTGCAGTCCTGGTTGCTTCACAAGTGACTGCACCCTTGCGTAATGATGTACGCCACGAATTTTGGTCTTTGGCAGCAGTCTCCCAGGTGTCAAGATGAATTCCAAAAGCTTTCAGTGAGATCTTCAGAGTGTCTTTAAAGCGTTTCCTCTGGCCGCCTTGGGAGCGTTTACCACAACGCAGCTCGCCGTAAAAAAATTCGTTTAGGGAGCCTGTGATCTGGCATGCGAGTTAAGTGACCAGCCCAGCGAATCTGATTCTTCATTAGTAGAGTGTGAATACTGGGCATGGACGCTCTTTCTAGAACTTCAGTGTCTGGGATCTTGTCTTGCCATTTAATCTTCAATAGCTTCCTAAGGCAGACTGTGTGGAAGTGATTTAATTTCCTAGCGTGTCGCTGATAAACAGTCTAGGTTTCACAAGCATATAGCAGTGTGGATAATACAACAACTGCTTTGTAGTCTTTCAGCTTTGTTTGCAGGCTTATTCCATTTCTATCCCATACATTCTTGTACAGTCTGCCAAAGGCCGCGCTTTATCGTCACTACGTCAGCACTTCATCACCAATTGTGGCAGCTTTGGGCACGGTGCTGCCAAGATAGGTGAATTTGTCCACAACACTTAATCTGTAACCATTCACCTTGATATTCGGCACGGTGTGATTATTCCCTGGAGCTGGGTGGTACATAACTACATTCTTCTCCAAGATGTTATTGAGTCCAAAGTTGGCACAGGCGTATGACTATTAGAAAGCTGAAACATTGTGTTGCATATAGAACGCAATCATCAGCAAACAGCAGCTCTCTGGCGGTGTCGCTGTTAGTTTTGGTTTTAGCTTTCAGACTTCTGAGATTGAACAACTTTCCATCCATGCGGTAGTTGATGTCTATTCCAATGTCATTGTTCTCGAAGGCATTCAGTTACATAGCTGAAAACATAAGGCTGAACAGTGAACAGTGTTGGTGCCAGGACACATCCTTGCTTCACTCCATTGGTGACAGGAAAGGGCTCTGTCAGTTCACCATTTTCCTGTACTCCTGCCTGCATACCATTATGAAATAGCCGCACAATTTAGACAAACTTTCGTGGACAGCCATATTTCGCCATAATCTTCCACAGTCTTTCTCTGCTGACTATAACAAAAGCCTTGGTAACGTCAGTGAAAGTGGAGAACATTTCGGAGTTCTGTTCCTGACAATTCACTTATTATATTTGAGGAAATATTTACATGTGCAAAACACATGTGGGTGCTCGGAGTTTTTGGCCCTTGTCCGAGAAGAATCTGACGCCAGGATCAGTGAACGCGTATACCATCCGTTTTCTTGTTTTGTGAAGATGCAAGCAGACTGTCAGTGAGATGAACCTGTCTGAACTGTTTGAGCCAAAAGCGGACGCTGTGACCTGTGATCTTCTCTGTCCGCACTGTTACAGTTAACCTCTTTTATTCAAATACGAATAAAATTTGGTGGAACTGCGGTAAAGCTGTGAAAATGTAAACAGTATAAAATAACACAAAGTAATGCAGCTTTACATAACAGAATTACGTATTACTTCTAAATAGCTTTCTGTATGTGTCGTAATTCTGTTATGTAAAGCTGCATTACTTTGTGTTATTTTATATTGTTTACATTTATTCAAATACGAGCATTATTTCATCATCATCATCACCATCATCATCATCCACTTCTGCCGTCAGGCGTTGTGGGGAGGAATAATTTTCGCTTCAAAGCCCGATGGGCGGCACTGGATAGGGTCATTCCGTGTGATTGCATAATGTCTTTGATGTCGTCAATCCATTGTCTTCTTGGACGCCCTCTTGGTCTCGTCGCAGATGATCTTTGATGTAAGGCCAGTGATGGTAGTTGTTGGTGTTGCATTCTAACGATATGGCCAAACCACTTGATCTTCTGTCTTTCAATAAATGTGGCACACGGTGATTATCCCACTGTCTGTCTGATAACAGCATTTCTTACTCGGTCTCGGATTGTTAAGTTGGCAGCTCTCCCAGGCATCTCATCTCGCAGGTGTTGATTTTGCGAAAGTATGATTTGGGTAAAGTTCAAGTCTGAGATTGGCAGCATAGGATTGGTGTGAATATGCTGTTTATTATCTGTGTTTTGCGGACATGGGTATGTTTGGATGTTTCAGTAAGGGTGATAGTTGATATGTAAGTGCACTAGCTTTTTGACATCTGATTTCGATATTTCTGTCCAATCTGCCATCTTCTGTGATCATATGTCCAAGATATTTGAATTCTTTAACTTGTTTCAAAGTTGTGCTATTTATCTGTATACTTAGTGGGCCCGGCGATCTGCTAACTTGCATTACTTCGGTTTTGGCTGCGTTTATACTCATATTGTATCTGCTGCAGGTTGAACTCAGATTATTAATATGATTTTGTAGCCTGCCCTTCGCTGTAAAACAGGCACTGATCGTTTGCAAATAGAAGTTCATTTATTTCCTGTGGAGTGAAGAGTTCTAAATTTTCTGAATCTGTTCTGTCAAGACTAGCTTCTTTGGATATTCTGTCCTTGTAGTTATTAAATATCCAGTGAGAGAGCACACATCCCTGTCTCACTCCTGTATTGACTGTGAACATATCTGATATACCTTCTTGTGTTCTTACTGCACTTCGGCTCGAGTCGTACTTGGCTATGATGTTTTCTAGCAATTGCCCTTGTATCCCATAGTCTTCAAGGATGGTCCATAATTTGTATCTGTCTACTCTATCGAAAGCCTTTTCCTGATCTACAAATACAATATTCTGCTGATCACTATATTCGATAGTTTTTTTTCACATATTTGTTTTAGTGTAAATAGAGCATTATTTACGATATAATATTCAGGGTTACGAATCTGTTCAGATTCGTGGTTCCAAGATAACGAGTGTTTGATTTTGTTTTCTTTTCTCCAGTTTTCTGTTTTTATAGTCCTTGGCTTATCAAAGTTAATTTGTTCAGTAAACCTAGCACAACTGTTACAATTATCTCCTCTACTAGAAGTTCAAACTACTTAATTGTGTATCTAGGAATGTTGTCAGCCCATCTGTAACAAGTAGATGACATGTTTTTTTGTTTTATGTGGCATTATGTCTCATGTAAATATTTATTTGACCTCTGCACTTTTCCCGATAACAATTATTTCAAAAAATAAAGTTTTTACAGATACACATTTGTTATGATTGCCAGGATGTTTACACAAGAAATGGCAAAATGTATTGACAACAAAGATTTGCCAATTCTAAGTTTAGTTCAACAAAATATTGACTATTGAAGTGACAGCTGTGTTTAACGTTTTCATGATAGATTAAATTATGTTTGCGTATGTAGGGGAGACTGGGGAGAAATGGACATAGGGGAGAAATGGACCACCCCCTCTCTGGCCCCTGGCTGTGATGCAATGAAAGTGAAACCATAATAAGTTTGTTTTCCACATCAAACATAGTCCGAATTTGTCATTTGCCATCGACTTCCCGCACAGGTCGTTCCCACGCAAAGTTTGAAAAATTTTCTGCACTAAAGTTTCTTTTTCCAGTTCCAGACACCATCGTAAAGCAGACGCATAGTCAGGAATCAGGACAAGGTAATTACGTTAATATCTTTATTTACTTGTTATTTAAGAGTTCATATAAAAAATATAGCATATAATATTAGATTTAAGAGACTTTATGGCTGAATAGTTTAATACATTGATGGGGGAGAAATGGACCGGTTCATTTCTCCCCATGGTTCATTTCTCCCCATAGAAGAAATTGACAAGACAGTCTGTTGTTATTAAAAGTGTTGAAGATTGCATTCGAATATCAGCATTATTGATTCTTTTTAATACTGGGGTCTTAATCTAGACCAATAAAACTGTTAACAAATTTGATTTCAGTGATTTATTAAAGATGCACGCCATTCGTGCTATGATCAGTATTTCTTTGCAAATGATAGGCCTACCATTCTAAATGTTATATAATTCTGTCACTCTTTTGTTTCAGATGCCAAGATTGTACATCAGAAACACCAACAAGGGTCTCGTTACGGAGGAACGTATGAGAGAAGCTGTTAATGCTGTGAAAAATGGAATGAAAATGAGGAAAGCTGCAAGGGAGTACGGCATTGCTCGCTCTACCCTCAATAACAATCTTACAAAAGACAGAGAAGGAAATGGTCTGCCTACTAGACTCGTACCAAATTATAGGCATAGCCTTGTTTTCACAGCTAAGCAAGAAGCTGATTTTGCTAGTTACTTGAAAGATTGTGCAAGAATGTTCCATGGACTCACAACTAAAAGCGTTCGTATTTTGGCGTACGAGATGGCGAAAGTCAATAACATTGCACATCCTTTAACCTGGGATGAGCAAATGATGGCAGGGAATGACTGGCTTTGTGGATTTTTGCGACGGAATCCCGAGCTGACCATAAGGCAACCTGAGGCAACATCTCTGGCTAGAGCTACAGCTTTCAACAAGCATAATATTTGCACCTTCTTCAACATTGTGAAGGAAACCATTACAAACTAAATGTGAGTGGAGCTCAAATCTACAATTTGGATGAGTCAGGTCAGACCACTGTACAGAAAGTGCCAAAAGTAATTGCCCCACGAGGAGTGAAGCAAATAGGCCAGGTGACATCCAGAGAAAGAGGAGAACTGGTCACAATCTGTTGCATTGTGTCAGCTGCGGGTTACATTATCCCTCCAGTCTTTGTGTTTCCCAGAAAAATTTTTAAGAATTTTATGCTTGCTGGAGCACCTGAAGGTTCCCTTGGCCTTGTGAATGAATCAGGTTGGATGACCCGTGATAATTTCGTCAAAGTTATAAATCACTTCATTAAGCATTCAAGACCTTCCAAAGACTTCCCTTTGATTTTGATCTTGGACAATCACGATTCCCACATTTCATTTGAATCACTTGAACTGTGCAAGAAAAACAACATTCATGTGATCACGTTGCCACCACACACCTCATCTAAAACTCAGCCCTTGGACCGTTCAGTTTTTGGACCCATGAAGTTGGTCTACAACAATGCGTGTGATTCATGGATGATGAAAAATGTTGGGACACCACTGACAATCTATCAAGTTGCAAATCTAGGAGGCCACGCTTTTCTTAAAGCGGCAACTCCCATTAACATTCAATCAGGCTTTGCAGTGTCAGGTATTTTGCCCTTTAAAGAAGATGTTTTTACAGAAGATGATTTTATGCCTTCAGAAATAACGAACAGGCCCATCAGCAAGGACAGTGAAAATGCCACTTTAGAAAGCAATGAACAGACAGGATCAGCATCTCCACATTGTGGTACCAGCACAGATCAAACTGCACAAGAATTTCATGAAAATCAGAAAGAGTGTAATGTTGAGAACCTTGTAGATGACTTGCAGGAAATATCAGGGAGTCTTCAACATAAAGCTACTTCTTCCTTTACTTCGCCTCATGTTTTCAGAGGACTACCAAAAGCTGGTCCGCGAAAAGATTCAAATAATATGAGGAAAAGAGGAAAAACTATGCTGGCTACTTCTACGCCAGAAATGGATCGAATTAGGGAAAGAGCGGTGATGAAAGAAAAGGCAGCAAAAGTTCCACCCAAAAAGGCAAAGAGACAGCTGCTGAAAGAACTTGATGTTGATTCAGATCCAGAAACTGACATTTCGTTTTGTGATGACACAGATTCTGATGTTTCATTTGGTGAAAATGAGGAGTGTACGGTTAGCTTGACTGGTGTGTGTGAGGTTTTTGAAGGCCAGTGTGTGTTATGTGAATATGGAACAAAGAAGACTTGTGTTTACTATGTAGGAATTGTAAGGGGAGACATTGATGATGATGGTGATGTTGAGGTAGAGTTCTTGCGCAAGAGTGAGAAGGTTGCTGGTAAATTTGTTAAGCCTAAGGTAGAAGATGTCGCCAGTGTCTCAATTACATGTATTAAAGCACAGCTTACTAGATATACAATCACTGGAACCACTTCTAGGACCAAAGATGGCTATGTCTTCAAAGAAAGTCTTGCAGGCATAAATGTTCGATAAAACTTTATATTAGATTAATATATCATATTAAACTTTTTTTTACTGTCGCTTAAAATAATAAAAAAAAACTGCAAATATCCTTTTAATGATTATTTATTTCTTATAGCAATATGGATGAGTTGTTCCTGCTTCTTTTTAAAAAAGGTCCATTTCTCCCCACTATGGTCCATTGCTCCCCACGTGCTGGTCCATTTCACCCCAATGGTGGTCCATTTCTCCCCATGTTCATATACATTTTTGAAATGCATTTTGTAAAGAAACATATAGAAATAGATTGCTAAATGTTTTCCCCTTTTAAAATAAATGAATGTACAACATTTTAGTCATGGTTTTGTTATGTTTCGATAAAATCTGTTCCGGTGATGAGCAAATATTGAAAACTACAAAATTGCTGGTCCATTTCTCCCCAGTCTCCCCTACTCTTAATTCATAATTGCTGACAGTACTACGTACACATGATGAGGCACTCCAAACTGACAAGCAGATCGATTGATTGATTGATCTAGGAATCGGCATCACAGCATTCGGGGCATTCCCATGAGCGCTCCGTCCCCATCCTCAGCAGCCAGCGAAGAGTTCCAACACCAATAGTACCAGTAGTAATCTGATTATATGTCCGTCTCGCCTTTTCTCTGAGCGTTGAGCGTCGGCCAGATCCCCTCGTCACTCCACGCTGTCTCATTCTTGCCAGACCATGGTAATCCATTTGCTCCTCCGAGGTGTACACGTGCTCCCACAAGGCTGCAACCACGTCTGCCTTGTCATGTATCAATACTCCACCAAGTTCTGCAGAGCCAGCTAATCTGTCCGCCTGTTCATTTCCCAGCACACCGGCATGCCCCGGAGAAAAGATCCAGGCGATGCTTGTCACCTGTGACCTCCAAAGCGAAGCAAGCCACTCCGCACGAAGCCTGCCCGACATCACCCTCGTCAGCATGCTGACAAGCAGATTCTTTAGGAACGCATCAACAGCAGCACATTATGCAGTTAATATCATTCAGTTTATACAGCTTCAAATACTTAAATGAGACATTTTATACTCCAGTAGGGAGTAACCTCTTCGTCCATCACATTAAATCACACGACTTCATCTGCTGCCCTCAGTCTCCTATGGGAGCAAAGAACTCAAACAACCCACGCCAAGCTGTCCAATCTGTGGCTGTCTCCTGCTTCTCCTTGCATGTCCTCTCCTTATTATTCATATCTCTCTCCAATTCACTTCTCCAAGAGATTCTAAGTCGACCTCTAGTTCTTTTGTCAGTATTCTGACTAGGCTTTGTGCTATGGAGAGGTAACACTCCATTCCTGGTTCCCGCCAAGGGTTGCGGTTATTGTGCCCTTTTTAAGCACAATGTATGGGAATGTCCTGAGTGCAGTGATGTCAGTGTGTTTTGCTGGGTGGTTGCGGGTATGTGGGTGGGTGGCGGAGAATATGTGGGTGGGTGTGTGCGTGTCGGTTATGGGATCGGTGGGGGATGTATGTGTGGGTGGGGAAATGTGTGTTGGTGGGGGATCAATGGGTGGGTGGCGGCATGTATGTTTGCCTGCGTCTGTGTGAGTGCGTGGAGGTTTGTGTGAGTGGGTGGGGGATGTGTGGGTGGCTGAGGGATGTGCGGGTGGCTGCTGGGTGTGAGGGTGGATGGGGGATGTGTCTCACAACAATGCAATATGCACTGTTTATGTTTACAACTCATTTGACAATGTTTTTTATTCCCATGTGAATGTACCATGCGTAAAATGCATTGTTTATGCTTACAAAATCCATTTGACAATGTTTTTTTTCCCTATGTAAATGTAACATGCACATTTGATGAATGAAAGATGAGTGATCGAAAGGGCCGAATGTAAGACGGGCCTGCGTGCCCAATTTGTTACCCTTTTAAAATAAAGTTTGTTTGTTCGTTCGTTCGTTCGATGTCATTTGTTACCTCAACTCAACTAAGCACAATGTACAAACTATCATCTGTCAAGACGGCAAGGTGCCATAGTGCCGTGTTTCTGTGAAAATAAGACCAGGTCTTATATTAAGTTTTGCTTAAAAACATACATAGGGCAGTGGTTCTCAACCTTTTTTGGCCCATGCTCCCCATTACCATATGTTCAGAACGTCATTCCCCCCTTTCAAATTTCCTCCCTATGAATATCCCCCTCCCATCCTTACACAGTATACATAAAAATGGAAGCTAAATTTAATAACACATACTAGAAAAAGTCTAGACACCTGCATAAAACGTGATTTGCGGGTCTACTTACGTTATAAAACGAATTTCATTAGGGCGAGAAGTACAGAACCGTAACATTTAAAGGGAAAAACAATATTAAGTAACTGGTTCTTGTATTAATGCGATCTTGAAATAATCTTAACCCCCCCCCCCCCCCCCCCCCCCCCCCCTGGAACCCCCCTGAGAACCACTGCACTAGGGCTTATTTTCGGGGGTTGTCTTATTATTATAATGTTATTTTTCAGATACAAAAATCTACATTTGTTCATGTATAAAAATATACATTTATTCAAATACAGTCACGTCATCTTCTTCTGGAACAATGTCATAACTCTCCAAATCCCGAATTCCGGCTTGCATTTCTTGCGACTCCATTTCCTGTAGAACCAGTCTCTCATGTCCAGCAATAAAGCTTTCTTTAAATGAGCATTTCTTGTCCATATAGCCTGCTCGCAGTGTATTGGTAAGACAACTGTCTGCGATGGTATCCCATGAATTCTTCACCCAAGTCACGACCTCCTGCAAACTTGGTTTCACAAAGCTTCCACGGTGATTTTTCTCCATTCAATTTTCAATGTAGTCGTTTACTTCTGTGCGCAAATGATCCTTCAATAACTTCTTTATTGCAATATCAAGAGTGGAGGTAAGAAGTCATTCCTGCTTCTTTATTTCACACGCGTGATGTATTGAATTATGAACTACATCAGTTCATTACCAAGTGCGCGGTGGCCAAAGGCTTGCGAACACGGTTCGTGAGCTGCTTACCAGGGGTTCGAAACGCAGCCGCGACCGATTTGTGCAGCAGACCGTGTCGCGTTGTGTTATAACGTGTTGGTATGTGTGCCGGTCGTTCAGAAAGCAATGGCAAACTACTGAATGTAAAGCACCTGAAAAATGCTGGGTTTGACTGCAACGTCCTGCAAGGGATATGCAACACTACACACACACACACACACACAAAAAAACACCAGTGGCGTCTGTACTCCGACTGGCCATTTGGCAACAAGTCTCTCATTCTAGCTGACGATCTTAACTAAGGTTTATTTTTGGAGTAGGGTTTATATTAAACGTATCCTGGAAAATCGTGCTGGGGCTTAGTTTTAGTGCAGGGTTTATTTATATTAAAAGTATCCTGGAAAATCGTGCTGGGGCTTAGTTTTAGTGCAGGGTTTATTTATATTAAAAGAATCCTGGAAAATCGTGCTAAGGCTTATTGTTGGGGTAGGTCTTAATTTCGGGGAAACACGGTAGTAGTCGTTCCTGATATGAGGCCAGCTCTGTCTGTAATTATCTTCTCCAACAGATTCTAGCTCTCCCTTTGTTTTGGTTGCCCTGTGGATTTCAGAGAAGGGACTTGCTAGTTGTGGTATTATGAGATGTTCTCAGTGCGCGTCTTAGCCAGCGTCCGCAGCTTGTCCTCGTGTATTGATTGACTGGAGTCTGCCTCATGCTGTCCGTCAGCTCCGTATTGATTCACTGGAGTCTGCCTCATGCTGTCCGTCAGCTCCGCATTGATTGACTGGAGTCTGCCTCATGCTGTCCATCAGCTCCGTATTGATTCACTGAGTCTGCCTCATGCTGTCCGTCAGCTCCGTATTGATTGACTGGAGTCTGCCTCATGCTGTCCGTCAGCTCCGCATTGATTGACTGGAGTCTGCCTCATGCTGTCCGTCAGCTCCGCATTGATTGACTGGAGTCTGCCTCATGCTGTCCGTCAGCTCCGTATTGATTGACTGGAGTCTGCCTCATGCTGTCCGTCAGCTCCGCATTGATTGACTGGAGTCTGCCTCATGCTGTCCGTCAGCTCCGCATTGATTCACTGGAGTCTGCCTCATGCTGTCCGTCAGCTCCGTATTGATTCACTGGAGTCTGCCTCATGCTGTCCGTCAGCTCCGTATTGATTCACTGGAGTCTGCCTCATGCTGTCCGTCAGCTCCGTATTGATTCACTGGAGTCTGCCTCATGCTGTCCGTCAGCTGCGTATTGATTGACTGGAGTCTGCCTAATGCTGTCCGTCAGCTCCGCATTGATTGACTGGAGTCTGCCTCATGCTGTCCGTCAGCTCCGCATTGATTGACTGGAGTCTGCCTCATGCTGTCCGTCAGCTCCGCATTGATTGACTGGAGTCTGCCTTTCTTCTTCTTCTTCTTTCGTTCGCTTGAAATATGTCTATATCTGCAATGTCGTCTCTTGCATGAATTGAACTGTTTTTTTCAGTTCACACAGTGGTCCATAGAGTTTATCTTCCACTGTCGTCTCTCTAGGCCAGAAGGTTTGCCTAGATTTGTTATAATTTGGGCAGTCTTGGAGTATGTGCTCTGCTGTCTGCGACGCCAATCCACATGTGCACATGGCTGTTTCACCAATCTTGAATTTTGTATACATGTGGTTGCGTAATCTATTGTGTCCTGTTCTGAGGCGCAGAATAATGACTTGTTCTGGTCTGTCCATAACGTGGTAGTCATCTTGAGCAGGTTTTGGTGGCTTTCTGACTGATTTGATCATTCTTTTCTTTTGGTGGTATGTAACGGGCACATCAGGCTGTTCTTCTTTGGCTCCTTCCTTAGCCAATTGATCAGCTCTGTCGTTTCCGGGTACTCCACAGTGGGATGGTATCCACTGTATGGTGACTTTATGCTGACTGCTAAGTTCAGAAAGTAGTGTCCTTAGTACTGGCAATTTCCCAGAGAGGAGCGCCTCGAGTACTGATTTTGCATCTGTTAGTAGCACCACAGGTTGTGTACCATTGCTGTTATTTAGTAATTTCTCTGTTGCTATCTTGATTGCCTCAATTTCGGCATCATAGTTATGGCAGTACTTTCCTGTCGGTACTCTGGCTGTGTCCATAGTATTATTTGGGTATTCTATGTACACTCCCGCTCCTCCATTTCGAACAGCATTTTGTGCTGACCCATCTGTGTAGACTCGGATCCAGAGATCCTGTGGGTATTCTTCATCAAGGAAGCTGAGAGTGGCTGTTCTGCGCTGCACACTGTTCTGTTCTTCCTTGTCAAATATTCCTCTCACTTTTGTCTGGATTGTAACGATAGTCTATGCTCATCTTTCCATGGAGTTCGCTCTGGAATAGTTGTTAGGGGGATACCAATCTGTGGGCAGATCAGTGGTTTCTCTGCAGAGTCGTTTGGCCTGGTGGATAAAACTACTTCTTTTCAACCGCCCCATAGCTAGGTTTTCAAATCTGTTCTTCATAGGGTGGCCTGGCAAGCTGAGGAACTTTTCTGCTTATATTAGCGTTTCGTATCTCTGCGCTCACTCAGTGTCTGTGTCCTCCCCATCTTCTCCATTTCCACTATAGGGGTTGATCTCATCCCTCCTGTGGTGACTCTAAGTGCTTGATTTTGCACCTTGTCCAGCTCTTGTAGTGTGATTTTTTTATGCTGAACACCACGCAGTTGACCCATATTCCAGGTGTGGTCGTATGCTCTGTTGGTAAACTTTGCTAAGTATTTTCGTACTGGCTCCCCATGTGGTTCCACTAAGCTTTCTCAGGATGGCTATTTTCCTTCTGGCTTTTGCTACTGCTTTGTTGATGTGCTTTCTCCATGTCAGCTTGCCATCAAATGTTACTCCAAGGTATGTTGGTTCTTTATCTTCTCTTAGGGGAGTTCCATTTATCTGGATGATCCCTGCCTTTTGTTTTGGAGAGAGGGTAAATAGGGTGGTGCTGCACTTGTCAGTGTTTATGCTGACACACCATCTATTTGCCCATGCAGCAAATGTATCTACAGCTCTTTGTAGCAATCTGGTGGCCACTGATGCATATTCATTTGTGCTCCATAGAACCAGGTCATCGGCGTACATTGCCGCTTTAATTCCATGCGGTAGGTGAGCAACAAGATCATTGATGAAGATTAGAAAAAGTGTGGGGGGACAAGACTCCGCCCTGGGGGACACCGTGACGCAGTAGTACTTTCTTGCTCTTGAGTCCGTCTATCTGTACTCGGGCTCTTCTGTTGTGCAAGTATGCTTTCACCCATTTGTACATTCTTCCATTGACTTTGCAGTTTCTCAGTTTCTTCATCAGACCTTCTTTCCAAGACTTTGTCAAAGGCTTTCTTCAGATCTATCCATGACGCAAGCACCAGCTTCTTCTCTTGGAATGCATCCTCAATTTCTTGAGAGAGGTAGGTTGTCTGATCTTCCGTAGAGTAGCACTGCCTAAAGCCAGCCTGCTGTGGCACAAGGATGTTTTTACTTTCAATGTACCACTGCAGTCTGTGATTTATGATGCGCTCCAGTGTTTTGCAGAGACAGCTGGTGAGGCTAATTGGTCTGTAGCTAGAGGCAATGGAACCATCTTTCCCTGATTTTAGGAGGGGTATCATGATTGCTTCTCTCCAGGCTTGTGGAACACTGCCTAAGGTCCAGCTGTTATTGAAGATCTGCAACAGTTTTGTTTTGGCCTCTGTTCCTAGGTTCCTGACCATTTCATTGGAGATACCATCAGCTCCTGGTGACTTTCTCATTTTCAGTTTTGATATGGCTAGCTCCAGTTCGCTGATTGTGATGGGTGCCTCCAGAACCTCATGTACTATTTCCTTCTGTCCTGTATGTTGTCGTTTCTCTCAAATCTCTTGTTGTTTCTCTGGACTAATTTTGATATTGCTATCTTGTGCGAATGAGTCCGCAAAATGGTCAGCTGCTTGCTTTCTTGTTAAGATTTTTCCATCTTTATGTAGCGCAAGTTTTGAGTTTCTCCCTGTGCCCTCGTCATTAAGCTGTTTTATTATCTTCCACAATTTCCTTGTGTCTCTTTCAAAGTTCAGAGACTCCGTTTTCTCCTGCCAGCTTTTCCGTCTAGCCTGCAGCTTGGCCCTTTGAAATTTGGCTTTTGCATGCTGAATTTATTGTGGTGCTCTTGGCTGGGTGTGGCCTCTGCTTGCTTTCTACACACTTCAACATCATTATGCAACTGTTCCAGTTCACTACTCCAGTAGGGTTTATATTGTTTACCGGCTCCTCTTGGTACTGTTTCTCGCGCTGCCTGTAGTATGCATTTCCCAAACTCTTCAACTACTTTATTTATGTCCTTTCTCAGTGTTCAGGTTTCTAACCAATATGCTGGTGCGATGCTTGTAGATTGCCCAGTCTGCTTTCTTGTAGTTCCACCTCGAGAGGGGTGCTGCTTTCACTTACAAGCTCATTTTCTACGGTTAGAAAGACTGGCCGATGGTCACTGCCACCAAGTTGTTTCCCAACAATTCGTGTAATGTTCCACTCCAGGTCTGGTGAATGAAAAGCCAGGTCAGGTGTAGTTGTAGAGTGCCATGATCTCGAGTAGAAAGTGTGTGGGTCGGACGGCTTGTTAATCAACATTAATCTATTATCATCCTGCCAGTCTTCCAGTCTCTCTCTTCTCTGGTCCATGTGATCATAGCCCCAGCTCTGCGAGTGGCTGTTGAAAATCGCCACACACAATCATTTTTTTCTTTTAGTGGTAGTGTGTCCAGTGCCTGTGGGCGGTCACTTGGACAGTAGTAATGAATCAGATGTAGATCTGTATTACCTGTCTTAAGTTTAAGTGTCTGATACTCAGCCCCTTCCATGTAGACTTTGATTTGGGAAGCCCATGATGTTATTTCTTACAAGGTCAGTATCCCACCTTTTCGCCTGTCCTTTCGGTCAGATCGGTAACACTGGTAGCCTCTGATTTTTGAGGCTATATTTTCATTGAGGTGAGTTTCTTGCAAGCAAACATATGCTTACTTTTTCTTGTCCAAGATGTTTTCTAATTCTATTTTTTTTAGTTGCTGACTCCCTCCGCATTCCAGTGCATTATTTTAATTCTTCGTTTGGTAAGGCCAGTCATCCTATTCTCGTGTCCCCTGGCTCCACAGGACATCTGAGAAGGACCTCCAGTAGTTGGGTTGGACCCTTTCGAGACATAGGGCCCGGCACTGCACCTGCCTGGGGGTCCAAAGCAGGGCGAGCACCATAACGATTAGCAGTAGTCGACATATTTCATTTTGCGTGATTGCGTGGCATCCTGATTTCTGTGGTGCGCCTCTTGGCTGGTTGCCTCCGACTTCAGCACCTTTCTTTGCTAGAGCAGACTGTGGTCTCACTCGAGTGTAGATGTGTACACGCGCACACACCTGTCTGCGCATGCATGTACGTGCATACACATCTAGAGCATACTGGTTATTTTGAGTTATGAGTCTGCCTCATGCTGTCCGTCGGCTCCGCATTGATTGACTGGAGTCTACCTCATGCTGTCCGTCGGCTCCGTATTGTTTCACTGGAGTCTGCCTCATGCTGTCCGTCAGCTCCGCATTGATTCACTTAAGTCTGCCTCATGCTGTCCGTCAGCTCCGTATTGATTGACTGGAGTCTGCCTCATGCTGTCCGTCAGCTCCGTATTCCCGCTTCTGTCATGCCATTCTAGTCTTATTCCTTGCAGGGCAACAGTTCATGGATGTTTGTTATTTATTTGTTATTGTTTTAGCCGTTCTCCGTCTGTTTAATTCACGCAACAGTTCTGATTTTAACATTCTTAGTAGAGTAGCCATCTCCACGGCGAAGGTGTTACCGACGCAGTTCGTTATCCCGCATACCGCGTTCAAAACACAGCTGCGTTGGTTTTTTATGAAATGATATGGGTGTCGGTCGTTCAGAAAGCAATGGCAAACTAGTGAACGTAAGCTTGCCTAGAATCACGAACAGCCAAATAATGCTGGGGTGAATGACCAGTAGTGAAATAATCAAGTGATGGAGGGACCAGTAGTGAAATAATTGATAGAATGACTACTATTGACATAATCAATTGCTAGAATGGCCACTAATGAACAATCAAGGATTGAGTGACTACTGGTAACATAATCAAGTTAAAGCGCAAATAAAATAAAGACTTGACAAACAACGACTCCATGTATCCCAGAGACTGGTGTGCACATATTGAGAGCATGCATTGGAAAGATGAAGTGTCATGTTGTGATAGTTTTCTTAATTGTGTCAACTCTTGTGTAAAGTTTAGTTTTACCAGTGCTTTGTTAAGTTGTTAAGTTAGTGATGTTGTAGATGTTTTGTTAACTTTAAAGCATACTTATGTAGTGCTGTTGGTTACTTTGTTAACATTTCCGAAAATATGTTAACCTATGTTTATTTTTAATTCCTTACTGATAACTTCTGGCCTGGATGTACGTGCTGATTACATTACCGTGCATAATATCGCCTCTGTACTTCGGATTACTTGTGCAATTCCTTTTATATTCAATTCTTATATTTATTTAACGAATTATTTTCATTCAGGTAATGAAGGAAATATGTTTTGCTTTCTCCCAGAATGGCGTACTTTGCTATTGTTGGTTCTTCCTTTGTGGAAGTTTGCTTATTGTTTTGTTCATGAGAAATATTATCCAAACCAAACTTTTGTTTTGTTGTGTTTTAGTTTCCATGGAAACCACAGAATGAGGCCAGGAGCTAAAAACTACACAATCAACAGGGCACAGGTGTAACAAGAACAAGAAAATACTGGAAAACCCTGGATGTACATTGAAATAAATGTCGAGGCCATGAATTCACGATGTGGTGCGGATATTTCCCAGCGTTCATGACCTGCTAGATGTCAGTGAGTGGTAGTTGAGTTGAGTCCAGAACCCGACATCATTGCACTCGGGGCATTCCCATAAACGCTCAGTCTTCATCTTCAACAGCCAGCATAGAGTTGCAATACTAATGGTGCCCGTTGCATCTGATTATATGTCCGTCTTGCATTACCACTGATCATCCCCTGCTGCCGTAGTCTCTCTATACGTTTATGGTCTATCTGTTTTTCTCCATTAATCATGCGCTTCCAGATAGGCCCTCACCATATCTGCCTTATTATGCATCAAATCACCCCTCAATGATGCGGCATTCAGCCAGTCTGTCTGCCTGTTCATTTCCAACCACCCCACAATGTCCAGGAGAAAAGATCCAGCGAATGCTCACAACCCGCGACCTCTGAATTAATGTATGCCATTCTGCACGAAGCATGCCAGTCTTCACCTTTGTCAGCATGCTGTTTGAATCAGTTACAATCACAACATGCGTATATAGTTTGTTCTCCAACCAGTGGAAAGTTGCAGTAACCGCCCCACCTCCATTCTGAGATTTGAGGTTGTGGTGTCATATGGATAAACAGGTATGTCTAGATTTTAGTGAGTAGTAGAGAGGATACTCAGGTATGTCTAGATGTTAGCCACGGGAGTGTGCGTAAATGATGTTAGCAACGGGAGTGTGTGTAAATGGTGTTAGCACGGAGTGTGTGTAAATGATATTGCCAATGGAGTGTGTGTAAATGATGTTAGCAACGGGAGTGTGCGTAAATGATGTTAGCAACGTGAGTGTGTGTAAATGATGTTAGCAACGTGAGTGTGTGTAAATGATGTTAGGAACGGGAGTGTGTGTAAATGATGTTAGCACGGAGTGTGTGTAAATGATATTGCCAATGGAGTGTGTGTAAATGATGTTAGCAATGTAGTTTGTGTAAATGGTGCTACCAACGGAGTGTGTGTACATGATGTTAACCAATGGAGTGTGTGTAAATGATGCTAACCACAGGAATGTGTGTAAATAATGCTAACCACAGGAGTGTGTGTAAATGATGTTACCAACGGAGTGTAGCAGAAATATAGGAGACGAGTGTTTCTGTTCCCTGACTTGCAAGATGTGATCATTATTGAGCCAGTCTAAACATGGAGGGTTGTTCTCGCAGCAGTGAGCGATTGCTCAATTTCTGTCTCCTGTATCAACACATAACACGTTTGTTGGAAGACTTCAGTGAACCAATGAACAAACGTACTTTACTCTCATTTATTACCAAAAGGTGACAAACTGGGCACGCAGGCCGGCCCTACACTCAACCCTTCCAGCCGGTCTTCTTTCACTCATCAATTATGTGTTCCGTATTCAGTCAGTAAAACACAGTGTCCTTTTACACACCTTGGGCGCGTTGAGCACACGGTGCTAAACTCATATGTATATATAACCATCAGCGTGCTCTCCATGACCCAGTTATTATCACGCATATAACCATCAGCATGCTCTCCATGACCTGATTATTATTACGCATATAACCATCAGCATGCTCTCCATGACCCAGTTATTATCACGCATATAACCATCAGCATGCTCTCCATGACCTGATTATTATTACGCATATAACCATCAGCATGCTATCCATGACCTGATTATTATTACGCATATAACCATCAGCATGCTATCCATGACCTGATTATTATTACGCATATAACCATCAGTATGCTCTCCATGACCTGATTATTATTACGCATATAACCATCAGTATGCTCTCCATGACCTGATTATTATTACGCATATAACCATCAGTATGCTATCCATGACCTGATTATTATTACGCATATAACCATCAGCATGCTATCCATGACCTGATTATTATTACGCATATAACCATCAGCATGCTATCCATGACCTGATTATTATTACGCATATAACCATCAGTATGCTCTCCATGACCTGATTATTATTATGCATATAACCATCAGCATGCTATCCATGACCTGATTATTATTACGCATATAACCATCAGCATGCTATCCATGACCTGATTATTATTACGCATATAGCCATCAGTATGCTCTCCATGACCTGATTATTATTACGCATATAACCATCAGTATGCTCTCCATGACCTGATTATTATTACGCATATAACCATCAGCATGCTATCCATGACCTGATTATTATTACGCATATAACCATCAGCATGCTATCCATGACCTGATTATTATTACGCATATAACCATCAGCATGCTATCCATGACCTGATTATTATTACGCATATAACCATCAGTATGCTCTCCATGACCTGATTATTATTACGCATATAACCATCAGCATGCTATCCATGACCTGATTATTATTATGCATATAACCATCAGCATGCTATCCATGACCTGATTATTATTACGCATATAACCATCAGTATGCTATCCATGACCTGATTATTATTACGCATATAACCATCAGTATGCTCTCCATGACCTGATTATTATTACGCATATAACCACCAGTATGCTCTCCATGACCCAGTTATTATCACGCATATAACCATCAGCGTGGTCTCAATGACCCAGTTATTATCACGCCAGTTGCTTTTATTTCCCAAGACAGTTCCTGGTACACATTTGAGACTGGGTCGATACACGACTGCCGATTTTCTAGTGACTGCCGCTTCCATCAACGATGTCTAATGACTGCCGCTTCCACCAACGATGTCTAGTGACTGCCGCTTCCACCAACGATGTCTAGTGACTGCCGCTTCTATCAACGATTCTAGTGACTGCCGCTTCCACCAAAGATGTCTAGTGACTGCCGCTTCCACCAACGATGCCTAGTGACTGCCGCTTCCACCAAAGATGTCTAGTGACTGCCGCTTCCACCAACGATGTCTAGTGACTGCCGCTTCCACCAAAGATGTCTAGTGACTGCCGCTTCTATCAACGATGTCTAGTGACTGCCGCTTCCACCAAAGATGTCTAGTGACTGCCGCTTCTATCAATGATGTCTAGTGACTGCCGCTTCCATCAACGATGTCTAGTGACTGCCGCTTCTATTAACGATGTCTAGTGACTGCCGCTTCCATCAACGATAGGTCTAAGTGACTGCCGCTTCTATCAACGATGTCTAGTGACTGCCGCTTCTATCAACGATGTCTAGTGTACTGCCGCTTCTATCAACGATGTCTGAGTGACTGCCGCTTCTATTAACGATGTCTAGTGACTGCCGTTCTATTAACGATGTCTAGTGACTGCCGCTTCTATAACGATATCTAGTGACTGCCGCTTCCATTCAACGATGTCTAGTGACTGCCGCTTCTATCAACGATGTCTAGTGACTGCCGCTTCCATCAACGATGTCTAGTGACTGCCGCTTCTATCAACGATGTCTAGTGACTGCCGCTTCTATCAACGATGTCTAATGACTGCCGCTTCTATCAACGATGTCTAGTGACTGCCGCTTCTATCAACGATGTCTAGTGACTGCCGCTCTCTATCAACGATGTCTAAGTGACTGCCGCTTCTATCAACGATGTCTAGTGACTGCCGCCTTCCATCAACGATGTCTAGTGACTGCCGCTTCTATCAACGATGTCTAGTGACTGCCGCTTTCCATCAACGATGTCTAGTGACTGACCGCTTCTATCAACGATGTCTAGTGACTGCCGCTTCCATCAACGATGTCTAGTGACTGCCGCTTCTATCAACGACTGTCTAGTGACTGCCGCTTCTATCAACGATGTCTAATGACTGCCGCTTCTATCAAACGATGTCTAGTGACTGCGCTTCTATCAACGATGTCTAGTGACTGCCGCTTCTATCAACGATGTCTAGTGACTGCCGCTTCTATCAACGATGTCTAGTGACTGCCGCTTCTATCAACGATGTCTAGTGACTGCCGCTTCTATCAACGATGTCTAGTGACTGCCGCTTCTATTCAACGATAGTCTAGTGACTGCCTGCTTCTATCAACGATGTCTAGTGACTGCCGCTTCCTATCAACGATGTCTAGTGACTGCCGCTTCTATCAACGATATATAGTGACTACCGCTTCTATCAACGATGTCTAGTGACTGCCGCTTCTATCAACGATATCTAGTGACTGCCGCTTCTATCAACGATGTCTAGTGACTGCCGCTTCTATCAACGATGTCTAGTGACTGCCGCTTCTATCAACGATATCTAGTGACTGCCGCTTCTATCAACGATGTCTAGTGACTGCCGCTTCTATCAACGATGTCTAGTGACTGCCGCTTCTATCAACGATGTCTAGTGACTGCCGCTTCTATCAACGATATCTAGTGACTGCCGCTTCTATCAACGATGTCTAGTGACTGCCGCTTCTATCAACGATATCTAGTGACTGCCGCTTCTATCAACGATGTCTAGTGACTGCCGCTTCTATCAACGATATCTAGTGACTGCCGCTTCCATCAACGATGTCTAGTGACTGCCGCTTCTATCAACGATATCTAGTGACTGCCGCTTCTATCAACGATGTCTAGTGACTACTGCTTCCATCAACGATATCTAGTGACTGCCGCTTCCATCAACGATGTCTAGTGACTGCCGCTTCCATCAACGATGTCTAGTGACTGCCGCTTCCATCAACGATGTCTAGTGACTGCCGCTTCTATCAACGATGTCTAGTGACTGCCGCTTCTATCAACGATGTCTAGTGACTGCCGCTTCCATCAACGATGTCTAGTGAATGCCGCTTCAATCAACGATGTCTAATGACTGCCGCTTCCATCAACGATGTCTAGTGACTGCCGCTTCTATCAACGATGTCTAATGACTGCCGCTTCTATCAACGATGTCTAGTGACTGCCGCTTCTATCAACGATGTCTAATGACTGCCGCTTCTATCAACGATATCTAGTGACTGCCGCTTCTATCAACGTTGTCTAGTGACTGCCGCTTCTATCAACGATGTCTAGTGACTGCCGCTTCTATCAACGATGTCTAGTGACTGCCGCTTCTATCAACAATGTCTAGTGACTGCCGCTTCTATCAACGATGTCTAGTGACTGCCGCTTCTATCAACAATGTCTAGTGACTGCCGCTTCTATCAACAATGTCTAGTGACTGCCGCTTCTATCAACAATGTCTAGTGACTGCCGCTTCTATCAACGATATCTAGTGACTACCGCTTCTATCAACGATATCTAATGACTACCGCTTCTATCAACGATATCTAGTGACTGCCGCTTCCATCAACGATGAATTGTTATTTTCGTGGCGGACAGTTGTGTTGGCAATTTGGCAGCGGCTTTATGTATGTATGCGTCTGCATAATGCTAGTTTGTCGGGACTGCTGTCTGTTCCACTTTTCACATGGGACAGTGTGTGATATTTACTGGCACAGGAACGAAGCATAATGGGGTGACCCGTTGCCTTGAAGTTGGAACCACGACTAACAGTGGCCCGAGGCTAGACATGCTCTTAAGGGCTAATGCTCACAAAAATTCAACTTCAGTGGCATTCTATGTACAGATTTCCATTTATATTTATTTTAAAAATGCAGATTTACAGAGAAAACTGAATCGGTGGGAAAGTATAAATGAATGCGAATAAATGCAAAAAAGTACACATACAAAGATGAGTACATATAATTCATATCATAAGTCAGTCTGTCATGTGTGACATTGTGGTACAGGTTGCAGACAGTCCAGCAACCAAATGTGGATGGTCATCGTGTCCGCTGTCAATGTTAGAAGTCTTAGATATTAAGTTAAAACACTGAACACGTGACTAGCTTGCCAGCGACCATGTTATTGCCAAAATATTATCATTCCCATGATACACTGTTACAAAAGGGGAAGGTCATTTGTAAAAGAGCATCATTCAAGGTTTCTACATGTTTCTACACTATATTTACTCAAGTTTACGTTTCTACAATATATCTACTCAAGTTTACATGTTTTTACACTATATCTACACAAGTTTCTACATGTTTCTACGCAAGTTTGTACACGTTTCTACAATATATCTATACAAGTTTCTACATGTTTTTTACAATACGTCTACAAATGTTTCTACACTATATCTACACAAGTTTTTACATGTTTCTACAATATTTCTACAAAAGTTTCAACATGTTTTTACAATACGTCTACAAATGTTTCTACACTATATCTACACAAGTTTTTACATGTTTCTACAATATTTCTACAAAAGTTTCAACATGTTTCTACAATACGTCTACACAAGTTTCTACATGTTTCAACACTATATCTATACAAGTTTGTATAATGTGTGTTCATTAGTTTGTACACAAGTTTGTACATTGTGCAAAAGCTAGTAAACAAATGTGTACACATATTTCTACACAAGTTTAATCGGTCATTAAAAACAATAAATAACAGAGCCAGAAAATGAAAACAGTGACACAGAAATCTACTAAACAAAGGTAAGAAATTAAGACGGAAAGAAATAAACTAACACATGATGTGTACACCATAAAACACTGACAGGTAAGATGTATAATAGAAAACACTGACAGGTAATGTGTACACCATAAAACACTGACAGATAATGTGTACAACATAAAACACTGACAGGTACTGTGTACAACATAAAACTCTGATAGGTAATGTGTACACCATAAAACACTGACAGGTAATGTGTACAACATAAAACACTGACAGGTATGAGTCACAACAAAATTACATTCAGCACAAAGAAAGGAAATGACACTAAAGGAGGCAACAGAATCCGGGGACAATAGAGCCATGAAGCTGATGTCATTAACTTTGCACAGGTTTCACAGAATGAACACTGTCCAATTGTACACAACAAACAACTTAGTCAAAAATACAGTCACCCCTGAGACATTCAGGGGCTTTGATTCACACAGATTAGAACGGTTAGCGTTTGGGGGTGGGGATAAAGCAGACGAAGAAACGCAAGAAAGCTGTAGAAGGATGGTCAAACATCTCCACAGCAGAGTAGAGCACCTTGTAGAGCATTGGACACAACATAGACTATGTGGATTTTCCTATGTTTATTGGTGTAATAAATAAATCTAATGGAAAACCACAAGTCAATGAAATTTAATGATCCCTAACAAAGAGCAGGCGTTGATTGGCACACGTAGAGCAAGACGTGAAAGTGGTTAGTAAAGCGGAAATATTAGAGGAAACATCAGTAATATGTTAAAATTGAAAGTGGTTAGTAAAGCGGAAATATTAGAGGAAACATCAGTAATATGTTACAAAGCGAGGGTGGTTATTAAAGCGGAAATATTGGAAGAAACATCAGTAACATGTTACAAGGCGAGGGTGCATCAGACTGCAACCCTCACTTAAAAAATAATGGCCTTTCTTGAGGTATCAACGATAAGCTTGACCATATATGTACGTGCCGTTGCTCCTAGTGTCTACCCACTTTTCATGATCAATGCTCGTGAAGCCAATCAATACTTATTGATTTATTTACCCGTGATCCCAAAAGAGCTCAGCGGATGTTCAACACTATCTAAGATTTTGTCGTAGAAGATTAGCTCATGGCTCAGCTGCTTCTGTTGCTTTCAGCTTCAGACCTTTTCCTGCGGCTGGCCAGAACGCCAAAGATGTGCCTGTACGTATCCCTGAAGTTTCTGTTGGCATAGATGTAGATGAAGAAGTTACAGGAACTGTGCAGACATTTGACGAACCTCACCATGGTGTCCAGGATCTTGTCCACTCGAGTGTTCCTGTTTGTGGTGACCGTCAGCTGGATGAAGAAGGCCGACCCGATGGTGATGGTGTAGACGATGCAGACCAGCATCAGCATCCAGGTCGTCCGAAGAGACGGGACAGTAATCGGTTTCTGGGTCACGGAGATCACCGCAGACATCATTTTTCGGCGTTTTACGGAAGCAATCTTGATCTTGATCCCCACCATGATACATCCTACAATAACCAGCAGGACGGAGATGGGTTCTGTGAGGATAATTGCAGCTCTGCTGACGGACAGGTAGATCTGTCTGTATTGATTCTCCGTGTACAGCCGAGTTCGGGTGATTATACCGCGTATCTCTCCGTCAGTGTCGATAAAGACGAGATCATCTAGAAAAAAGTAATAAATATTGATGGGCACCCACAGAATAAAGATGACAAAGACTGCAGTCCACGTCCTCTTTGGCGTAACAATGATTGGGAATTTGAAGGGAGAGTACACAGCCACGATGCGCTCCAGCGTAATCAGGACAGGCAAGGTCAAAGAGCACCAGTTGCCCCACAACTCTAGGAGGAAGTAGAATCGATACAAGCCATACAGGACGTAGCAGACCGTGACCGGGTAGGCGAAGCCTGGGGCGCCGGCGTAGTCATGGATGTATGAAGGGATGTTGTTGATGCCCACAAGGTAACAAGCGTCTGCCAGGGTCAGGGCCGAGAGAAGGATGTTGGACGTCTTCTTGAAGCCGTGTCGGTGCAGGACGACCATGCTGGACATGTTGCCCAGGATCCCGGGCAGTGATATGCACGGAATGATGACTAAAGCAAAAATCCATTGGATGTTGTGACTTAGCTCGTTGCTAATGAGATTACTATCATGCTGCTGCAGGTTCGGGATGCGAAGATCTTGTGCGATTGTGACACTGTCCGGGTGATCGAGTCCGCTCACTGTTGTTTTGTCTATCGGGTTGACAGACCACGTCATGTTGTGGGACGTGAATTCTGCCATTCACGAAATAATTCTCTGTACACTTCCTATATTTGTTTGTGTCAATCGTAGCTTTGGATTCACTTCTGAATAATTTGCAGTGACTGTGGTCTATCATCAATTAATTCCACACAATTAAGATATGTACACTTTGTTTTGCGACAAAGCGGCTGATAATCAAATGCGATGGATGTGATTATCTGTGTGTGAAATAAGTCATGGAAGATGGTGGTGCATTCACAAATCAGCGGTGGCTTTGATTTGAAGTTCACGATCTGGGGAGAATAAACACATGTGTGTAATATCGTAGGGGATAAAACACGACAACGTACAATTAGAGAAGTGTAGATGAAAAACTAGGTGTACGAAACCTCGGCTACATGATGTTTGCGAGGTTATATGCCTGCAGACAGTAGTACACAATTATAGCAATTCTTGCATATACAGAGACACGGCTCCTCGGACAAGGATGTCCTAGACAGGACAGTGGAGATGTAGACATCGTTACATGTTGGGTGGACAACTGTGAGAGATGGACTGGACAGCAGTCTGTGTGGCCTCGCTGTGAAGACAGGAAAGTGGAGAGAAAGGCAACGCTACATGTGGGAGGACAACTAAAGAGACGGTCTCTATAAACAATCGTGTTATTGAAAGTTGTAAAAACTCCGCCACGGAGCAACCACGATATGAGACCTCTGATCATCAGAAGTTCTTCCCTCCTCGCCGAATGTTTCGGCCCCTTTATCTCCATTATACTTGCAGGTGACGGGCCCGCCCGGATCATGACTCCCGGATGTCTTTCTCCTGTTGTGAATGCCCACCTTCGAGAAGTATATTGTGAGCTTTACTAGAACACTATTACAAGAAACACGATGGGCGTTGCGGCTAAAGCCTTCGTCAGCACAGAACAATCACTAACAGACACACAACTACACGAAAAGCACTACATGAAAACACAAAGGCTACTTATCTTAATCCTTGTTCGGCACTGTGTGTGTTGTGTGCTCAGCATTAGTGATGGCGTTGTGTGTGTTGTGTGCTCAGTAGTAGTGCCAAACAAGGATTCAGATAAGTAACCTTTGTATTTCCGTGTATAGTCTGGCCCCCCCCCCCCCCCCCCAATATAAACATCCATATCTCAGTAACCAACTGAGGGAAAATTATGAGATTTAGTATATAACCTTATCATTATGTCAACCCAACAAAAAAATATTTGTTCTGGAGATTTTACAGCAGATTTCAAAGTTTGTTTATATGCGGTATATAATTTACGGGTCTGAGATGAAATTCATAATTTTAAATGTATTACAGCGTAGCCAGACAATCAGCGCTCAGTGTTGAATATTGTACGTTTTTTCACGGGATTGGCCTTATGCCAACTCCCCGCGTTGTTTAAACTAGGACTGTTCATTCAGAGGTGTCTCAAAATGTGGGTTATTTCATGAAACCTGATTAATATGTTGTTTTTTTTTTAAATCTTACCACTTATCGCTAACATTGAAATGTGTGAATATTTTTCAATGGGATTGAATGCGAAATTATACACTTCAAAGAATCGCTATGAAGTTGTACACATATTTTTGTCAAGGAGCTGATCGCAGGAAACTGTTTTATACTATTACAAATTCCGAAAAAAGAACAATGCATGCATTGGGTTTGAGTAAACGGGCATTTCGTCGATGGGTGCAAGAATCTGGAATTAAACCACCACGCAATAACCAAACGGTAGGTAGAAAGATTATTGTAGACAGCTTTTACAAAGATGTCATAAGGCGAGCTATTATAAAAATGCTTTAAAAAGTCGCTTGATATACGACAGGGTCGACTTCATTGCACCGGGTTCTATCACATATGGCTCGGTCTCTCACCGCAGCGCGGAAAGCATCGCACAAAGCACGAACTCCGCAGCTCTAGCGACGACCCACAGAAGTCTCCGAAAAATTTAACTCGTGAACCGAAGGATGCGGCCCGGAATCGAACCCACGACCTTTGGAGCCCGAGTCAAAAGGCTTGACCACTTCGCCACGGAGACTCCTAAAATTATAAAATTTTGGATTTTATATCCAGGATTATCCAGCATTATAAAAATGCTGGATGCCAAAGAAACAGTGACTGTAAGAAAACTTAGGGTTTGGTTCAGAAAGAACAATAACATAGAGCTATCCAAAACAACTTTGTGGAAAATTATAAGGACATTATCTTCACTATTTGAAAGTACAAGGGCGGTAGAAATAATCTTTGCGAGCAACCGCATTTAGGAGCCATGAGAAGCAGATACCTACGTGAAATAAGGGAAATGCGCAAAGAAAATTATGGCATAGTGTGTTTGGATGAAATGTGGATCAATGCGCACCACACAAGTGATAAGGAATGGCAATCAGTGGATGGACAGATAAAGCGATATGTGCCCAGTAGTATAGGACAACTTTTGGTCATGGCCCATGCTGGTAATACGCATAATGGCTTACAACAGAATGCTGGGCTCGTGTTCGTATCAAAGCATACAGACAATAGGGATTATCATAATAAGATGAATGGTAATGTATTTAGAGATTGGCTCGAGAATACTGTGCTTCCATCCCTAGATAGACCGTCGTGTCCAATTATGGACAATGCATGATATCAATGTTGTTGCCCAAGAAGACAAAATACCTACAGCATCGAGCACAAAGGGAGCAATAAAGATATGACTCCGAATGGAAAACATACCATTTCCAGAAACGTATTTCTAGCTAGAATTGTTGTCCCTTGTAAAACAGACGCCAAAAAGCAAGAAATATCAAATCGACAAGTTGATAGAAGAGCATCGTCATGGGTGCTTGAGACTTCCGCCGTACCATTCTCATTTTAACCCTATAGAACTTGTGTGGGCTAAAATTAAAGGACAGGTGGCAGCTGACAATACTATATTCAAATTGTCTGACGTCAGGATACTAATCCAGTCCGCGCTATTAAATATTGATAAAAGTTACTGGAAAAATGTGAGGACCATGTGTTGAAAGAGGAAGAGGATTATTGGAGAAAGGATGGATTGAATTTTATGCAACCGAGAGCAGTCATCAACCTACTGGAATCGTCCGACACAGATTAAGGTCTGAGCAGATCGCAGACCTTAATCCACGTGCACACCAACTGGGATATTTTGCTACAAATATTCAGAAGAATTGCAGGCCCTAAACATTACAGCATCAGCATAATGTCAATGGCAACAGTTTGTATTCCACAGTGATGAATTTTCAATTCCGCAAGCCCTCAGCGGTGACAAACAACTGTATTGAAAAACACACACACACACACACACACACACACACACACACACACACACACACACACACACACACACACACACACACACTAAACGCATTGAATACCAACAGAAGAGTAATATTGCGGTGGAAACTGACATATTGTGGCATAACAAGAAACGTGAGAGCAAACACGTTGTCAAATTAGGGGACAACACACGTGCATACGAATCAATCTATAAACTTCAATGAAAAGAGGACCAACATCTTGGTCGTTAAGAAGAAAGCCCACTACAGAGACACTGACAACTATTTTCATAGTGCAAAACAGGTAATCATGTTCCGTCTCTGAACGGTAAACAGCAGAGTAGACAATCTTTCACGAAGACTCAAAGCGGGTCTGTCACCCATGTGTACGTGTGAACAAACTACACAGACAGCTGAAAAGATCCTTAAAAATGGAAACATGATGACTAAATTGCTGTTATCATTTTCTGGTCACTCCATACGCACATTAACGCACAGCTATTTGGAAGCTTTCACGAACTCAATATAAAAAGCTAACATGAATACTTGTGTACACATTATTAACCAGCAGCTGAAGAAACAAGAAGGAAATGAAAAATAAGGTAAGAAATATATTCCTTCTACTTTCCTGTCAATTTACAAATTATTTACCCCATGCCTCTGTAAATTCTCTGTCTTTACTAATATTACACATTGCACCCCTCTCGGGATTCTCCGTGGTGAAGTGGTCAAGCCGTCTGACTCGGGCTCCGAAGGTTGTATGTTCGATTCCGGGCCGCGTCCTTCATTTCACGAGTGCATTTTTTCGGAGACTCCCGAGGGTCGTCGCTGGAGGTACGGAGTTCGCGCTTTGTGCGACGCTTTCCGCGCTGCGGAAAGAAACTGAGCCATATGGGATAAAAACCCGGTGCAATGCAGCCGACCCTGTCGATTTTAAGCTACTTCTTTCATTGCACCCACTCCCATACGAATCCGGATACGCCTTGTGTGTCATCTGAATTGGCGGGGCTTTCATTACTGTAAACATAAATTTGTTAGCGAGAAATCACTAGTTGTTCAGCAAAACATCAAAGAAATGTCGCCGCTTTCGATGATTTAAGTTGTTTTTGGACCTATCAAAGACATATTCCTTGGGTGGGGGTAAATATAAGACGGCTGAAAAAATTTCATAACGATGCAACAGACAGTTTTCAAAATAATTGATCGTGAATGAAGGCATTCTTTTAGGGACATACTGTAGTATGTTTCTCGTGAAGTGTTTTTCTTGTAGTTGTGTGTCTGTTTGTTTTTGTTCTGTGCTGACTAAGGATTTAGCCGCAACGTCCATCTTGTTTCTTGTAATCGTGCTCTAGTAACGCTCACAATCTACTTCTCGTACTTTGGTGATTCATTCGTTGCCTGTTTAAGTTCTCCTTATTCTTGTTAACCATTGCCCACCTTCTAGACGTTAGTTTATCGTCCAGTCTCCCCGTGCCTCCTTCTTACCGGCTGGCGGGAACTTGATCTTCACGCGTGGACCGTCAGAAAGGTGATCGTGTGTATGGCCAGGATGATTGACTTTGAGTATTGTCAGCTGTGTGGGGCTCTAGCTTGCTGGGATACGGTATTACATGGGCAGCGGCTGACGCTAGTCAAAGATGGCTGCCAGTTAGCGCATACTTGCTGTAACGGTTAGGACCTTATGTTGACAATTGCATTGGCGCGTTTTGTCAGGCGTTTGATGTCTGTAATCGTCATTGGATAGGGGAGGGAGAGACTGCCCACCCATTCTTGTGTGCACTCCGGCCTACACAAATGTAATGGCACAAACACTTCAGACACCCACAGCAGCCTCCTGCCGCGCTACCTGGCTTTTGAGCCACCTGGTGTAGTGTCTAGACACTCCTGCCGTGAGACCTGGCTTTTTGAGCCGCCTAGTGTAGTGGCTAGACACTCCTGCCGTGAGACCTGGCTGTTTGAGCCACCTGGTGTGGTGGCTAGACACTCTGCCGTGAGACCTGGCTTTTTGAGCCGCCTGGTGTAGTGGCTAGACACTCCTGCCGTGAGACCTGGCTTTTTGAGCCGCCTGGTGTAGTGGCTAGACACTCCTGCCGTGAGACCTGGCTTTTTGAGCCGCCTGGTGTAGTGGCTAGACACTCCTGCCGTGAGACCTGGCTTTTTGAGCCGCCTGATGTAGTGGCTAGACACTCTGCCGCGAGACCTGGCTTTTTGAGCCACCTAGTGTAGTGGCTAGACACCCTGCCGCGAGACCTGGCTTTTTGAGCCGCTTGGTGTAGTGGCTAGACACTCTGCCGTGATACCTGGCTTTTTGAGCCGCCTGGTGTAGTGGCTAGATAGACCCTCTTGCCACGGGACCTGGCTGCTGGAGCCCCTAGTGTAGTGCTCAGACACTCCTGCTGCTCGCTAGTCATGGGTTCGAATCCTCATGGGAATGTTTAAAAATTGACGTGGGCTGTCCAGACTGACCCAGCATAAAATGGCCACGTGTATTCGGTAGTGAGGGCGACCGGCGTGGTTGTGACCACCCTACGCACCTAGTTCTGGTCGGTCTATACAATCTGAGTCTAGCACCATATAACATAAAGCGCGTAAAATAATCCGGCACTTGTGTTGTACTATCTGCCAACTGAAGAGCAAGAATCCAAAAAAGGAACCAACTCTAAACGGAAGCTTACTACGTTTTATGAAGCAGAAGCTTTAAGAGAATAACGAGTAAAACAATAATTGACTCAAGAGCAAGCAGACAAACTGGTATGCAGGACACGGCCAGCCAGTGTCTAGACACAGACAGTGCTGTAAGACACGCAGCACCAGGAACAATTGGTAGTATTACAGGTTAAAGCTGGATGACCTCAGCAGTCTCACCTGCCGGTCCGGGGCTCACGAGTTTGATTCCTTGTCCAGGTGGATTAGACCAGAAATCGAGCCGTGCTCTCAGTTGCCCCGATCTACAATGGGTACCAAAAAATGTCACCGAGAGCCAAGGCGACGGTCCTGATGTACACCACGTGACTCATCGAATACAACAAAAGTAGAGAAATATGTCGCTAGCACCATGCGCCCAGTGCGCTTGATGTCATTTGTAAGGGAACTGTACATTCACCTCTCATCTTCTTCTTCTTCAGCGTTCCGAGCCATTGAGTTTCTTTGCTGCAGATACAATCCGTCTCCATTCGTCTCTCTGGTAGACCTTCTCTTGCCAGTCGTTGATTCCAAGTGCTTGTAGGTCTGTATATATATATTATCTCTCCACCGTCTTCTTGGTCTACCTCGGGGTCTACGGTCATTTATTTCCTGAGTGTAAGCGAGTTTTGTTTCCCTATTATCTTCCATTCTTTCTATATGCCCCAGCCATTGTAGTCTATTAGCCTTCATGATACCAGTGATTAGCGGGGACTTAAACAGATCATAAATGTCTTTGTTACTTCTTCTTTTCCACTCTCCACTTTGTGTATCCCTAATGGGTCCAAAGATGCGTCTTAAAACTTTGTTCTCAAAGGTTTGTAGCAAGGCTTCGTCTCCTTCACCTATCATGACCCTGTTTATAACAGTATAAACCGTATAATAATAAAAGATAATAATAATAAAACACTAGTATAACAGCCAGTCCCCTTTTGGTAGACCAGTATGTTCTCCATAGTTAATCGTATTTAAAACATGATATATGCGTTATGGTGGTGCTCCTACCTGTACTCCAATGTTCACAGATGATGATCACGTTGGTGGAGTGCTCTGTGTATCTGAACCAGGTGACCAAAGCCTGGACAATCTGGAATCCTCAGTTCAACATAACACGTTCAGTAGTGAGTTTCTGACTATCACGATTAAATACAGGTTTATCACGGCGTCTTGCGGCGAGTTGCCATATATACAGCTGAGATCGGCGACGTCCCTTGAGGCTGGCTTCTGGCGGGAGCGCTAACTTGTGGCGGGATGGGCGAGAACAAGTTTGGAGCGCCGATCTAAGAAATCACGTGGCAGATCGGCGTGATGTCTCCAAGAGTTGAGCCAGGCACTGGGAGAGAAGTGTAGACCTGATGACACCATTCGCATGACAGTTTCAGCACACATATATTGAAAACTCTGGCTCAATAACATCGTAGTTAAATATGTGAAGAGAGAGATAAAGGAAGAAAGGTGAGAAAATTATTCACAGCCTTGCGTCATAGCACGGAAAGGAGTCAACACATGAACTGATCCATGCTGTCGGAGATCGCAGAAACATTATTGCCCATGCCAGCCGGTAAGGCAGTTAATGAAATGCTAACTCAAACGGCATTACGGTGACATTTTTTTGTCATCTTCATCAGGTATACAAACACAATTGCAGTCACACAAGTTTGAGTTGTGACATATTTATGAACAATCACGAGGTGTGTGGTCGTGGCGTAGCGGGGGTGGTAGCGCGGGGTAACGTGTTGGTAGCGTAGGGTAGCGTGGTGGCTAGACCAGCTCCAGCCGGCTTGATAGTTCTGGGCTCATATCTGCATGAGCGTGGTTTTTGTTTAATTGAATAACGAAGACACAAACAATAGATTGCACGATTTATTGCCTGGCATATTTCGCTGCATCTCGTCAGGTACATACTGCAGAAATCACACAACTTACGTGAATTAATTAGATAAATCCTTCAAACTGAAATATACACATGTTCGCACAGTAATGTCGATTGTCTACCACGGTAATTTTAAACTGACTAACATGTCTTTCTGCTTACACAAGGACGGCTTACGAAGGTTGATTAGTATAGCTTCAGCAAACTTTAACAATCGACTACTTTGTGTGTTGAACAACACACGGAAGGCACCGTCTCTTTCAACCACGTGACCACTCTCGAGCACATGTCTCCCGACCGATGAAGCCAGACTGTTCCGGTGTGTCGGCACACACATCAAATTTGTGTAGTTCTGTCTGTCCCACTCGATAATTTATTCAGCTGTTTAGTCTTGAAGAGCAATTGATAGTCGTCGTTTAATTTCTTTCATTGTGTCACCGTTGTTACATCCCAGCATAGGCTGTTAAAACTAATAAAACCACCTTCATTGAATTACCGCACACATTATTTAGCAGGAAAATTAAAGAAATACCATCAGACTGGGGGACGTAGGGTGTCTGTAGCGTTGACTACAGAGTTGGGTGGACACGTCGGTAGCGTTGACTACAGTGTTGGGTGGACACTCTATGGTGGTGACTACAGTGTTGGGTGGACACTCTATGCTGGTGACTACAGTGTTGTGTGGACACTCTATGGTGGTGACTAGAGTGTTGTGTGGACACTATGGTGGTGACTACAGTGTTCGGTGGACACTCTATTGTGGTGACTACAGTGTTGGGTGGACACTCTATGGTGGTGACTACAGTATTGCGTGGATACGCCTGTAGCGTTGACTACAGTGTTGGGTGGACACTCTATGGTGGTGACTACAGTGTTGGGTGGACACTCTATGGTGGTGACTACAGTGTTGGGTGGACACTCTATGGTGGTGACTACAGTGTTGGGTGGACACGTCGTTAGCGTTGACTACAGTGTTGGGTGGACACTCTATGGTGGTGACTACAGTGTTGGGTGGACACGTCGTTAGCGTTGACTACAGTGTTGGGTGGACACTCTATGGTGGTGACTACAGTGTTGGGTGGACACTCTATGGTGGTGACTACAGTGTTGGGTGGACACTCTATGGTGGTGACTACAGTGTTGGGTGGACACTCTATGGTGGTGACTACAGTGTTGCGTGGATACGTCTGTAGCGTTGACTACAGTGTTCGATGGACACTCTATGGTGGTGACTACAGTGTTGGGTGGACAATCTATGGTGGTGACTACAGTGTTGGGTGGACACTCTATGGTGGTGACTACAGTGTTGGGTGGACACTCTATGGTGGTGACTACAGTGTTGGGTGGACACTCTATGGTGGTGACTACAGTGTTGGGTGGACACTCTATGATGGTGACTACAGTGTTGGGTGGACACTCTATGGTGGTGACTACAGTGTTGGGTGGACACTCTATGGTGGTGACTACAGTGTTGGATGGATACGTCTGTAGCGTTGACTACAGTGTTGATTGGAGTGGACACGTCGGTAGCGCTGACTACAGTGTTGATTGCAGTGGACTCGTCGGTAGCGCTGACTACAGTGTTGGGTGGAGTGGACACGTCGGTAGCGTTGACTACAGTGTTGGGTGGAGTGGACACGTCGGTAGCGTTGACTACAGTGTTGGGTGGAGTGGACACGTCGGTAGCGTTGACTACAGTGTTGGGTGGACATGTCTGTAGCTGTGACTACAGTGTTGGGAAGACATGTCTGTAGCTGTGACTACAGTGTTGATTGGAGTGGACATGTCGGTAGCGTTGACTACAGTGTTGGGTGGAGTGGACACATCGGTAGCGTTGACTACAGTGTTTGGTGGAGTGGACACGTCGGTAGCGTTGACTACAGTGTTGGGTGGACATGTCTGTAGCGTTGACTACAGTGTTGGGTGGACATGTCTGTAGCGGTGACTACAGTGTTAGGTGGACATGTCTGTAGCGGTGAATACAGTGTTAGGTGGAGTGGACTCGTCTGTAGCGTTGACAACAGTGTTGGGTGGAGGGACTCGTCTGTAGCGTTGACAACAGTGTTGGGTGGAAGGATTCGCCTGTAGCGGTGACTACAGTGTTGGGTGGACATGTCTGTAGCGTTGACTACAGTGTTGGGTGGACATGTCTGTACCGGTGACTACAGTGTTGGGTGGACACGTCTGTAGCGGTGACTACAGTGTTGGGTGGACACTCTATGTTGGTGACTACAGTGTTGGGTGGACACGTCTGTAGCGGTGACTACAGTGTTGGGTGGACACGTCTGTAGCGGTGACTACAGTGTTGGGTGGACATGTCTGTACCGGTGACTACAGTGTTGGGTGGACACGTCTGTAGCGGTGACTACAGTGTTGGGTGGACACTCTATGGTGGTGACTACAGTGTTGGGTGGACACTCTATGGTGGTGACTACAGTGTTGCGTGGACACGTCTGTAGCGTTGACTACAGTGTTGGGTGGACACTCTATGGTGGTGACTATAGTGTTGGGTAGACACTGTATGGTGGTGACTACAGTGTTGGGTGGACACTCTATGGTGGTGACTACAGTGTTCGGTGGACACTCTATGGTGGTGTCTACAGTGTTGCGTGGAGACGTCTGTAGCGTTAACTACAGTGTTGGGTGGACACGTCAGTAGCGTTGACTACAGTGTTGGGTGGACACGTCTGTAGCGGTGACCACAGTGTTGGGTGGAGGGACTCGCCTGTAGCGTTGACTACAGTGTTGGGTGGACCACTATGGTGGTGTCTACAGTGTTGCGTGGAGAAGTCTGTAGCGTTAACTATAGTGTTGGGTGGACACGTCTGTAGCGTTGACTACAGTGTTGGGTGGTCACGTCTGTAGCGGTGACTACAGTGTTCGGTGGATATTCTATGGTGGTGATTACAGTGTTGTGTGGACACGTCTGTAGCGGTGACTACAGTGTTGGGTGGACACTCTATGGTAGTGGCTACAGTGTTGGGTGGACACTCTATGGTGGTGACTACAGTGTTGGGTGGACACTCTATGGTGGTGACTACAGTGTTGGGTGGACACTCTATTGTGGTGACTACAGTGTTGGGTGGACACTCTATGGTGGTGACTACAGTGTTGGGTGGGCACGTCTGTAGCGGTGACTACAGTGTTGGGTGGGCACGTCTATAGCGGTGACTACAGTGTTGGGTGGACACTCTATGGTGGTGACTAAAGTGTTGGGTGGACAATCTGTGTTGGTGACTACAGTGTTGGATGGACACTCTATGATGGTGACTACAGTGTTGCGTGGACACTCTATAGTGGTGACTACAGTGTTGGGTGGAGTGGACACGTCTGTAGCGGTGATTACAGTGTTGGGTGGAGTGGACACGTCTGTAGCGGTGACTACAGTGTTGGGTGGAGTGGACACGTCTGTAGCGGTGACTACAGTGTTGGGAGGATACGTCTGTAGCGTTGACTACAGTTTTGATTGGAGTGGACACGTCGGTAGCGCTGACTACAGTGTTGATTGGAGTGGACTCGTCGGTAGCGCTGACTACAGTGTTGGGTGGAGTGGACACGTCGGTAGCGTTGACTACAGTGTTGGGTGGAGTGGACACGTCGGTAGCGTTAACTACAGTGTTGGGTGGAGTGGACACGTTGGTAGCGTTGACTACAGTGTTGGGTGGACATGTCTGTAGCTGTGACTACAGTGTTGGGAGGACATGTCTGTAGCTGTGACTACAGTGTTGATTGGAGTGGACACGTCGGTAGCGTTGACTACAGTGTTGGGTGGAGTGGACACGTCGGTAGCGTTGACTACAGTGTTGGGTGGAGTGGACACATCGGTAGCGTTGACTACAGTGTTGGGTGGAGTGGACACGTCGGTAGCGTTGATTACAGTGTTGGGTGGACATGTCTGTAGCGTTGACTACAGTGTTGGGTGGACATGTCTGTAGCGGTGAATACAGTGTTAGGTGGAGTGGACTCGTCTGTAGCGTTGACAACAGTGTTGGGTGGAGGGACTCGTCTGTAGCGTTGACAACAGTGTTGGGTGGAAGGATTCGCCTGTAGCGGTGACTACAGTGTTGGGTGGACATGTCTGTAGCGTTGACTACAGTGTTGGGTGGACACGTCTGTAGCGGTGACTACAGTGTTGGGTGGACATGTCTGTACCGGTGACTACAGTGTTGGGTGGACACGTCTGTAGCGGTGACTACAGTGTTGGGTGGACACTCTATGTTGGTGACTACAGTGTTGCGTGGACTCGTCTGTAGCGTTGACTACAGAGTTGGGTGGACACGTCGGTAGCGTTGACTACAGTGTTGTGTGGACACTCTATGGTGGTGACTACAGTGTTGGGTGGACACTCTATGGTGGTGACTACAGTGTTGGGTGGACACTCTATGGTGGTGACTACTGTCACGAGCTCGCCATGAGTTAACCAGATAATAATACCGACGTTTGCTTGGCGTATATTTTCTAGCCCACAACAGTCGTACTAACAGAGTAAACACAGCTGCACGGGATACATCGGGTCAGCCCATATACACATTTGGCGGTGAGTGAGAAGGAAGGGATAAAACGCGTTGGCAGTTCATAACAGTTAAAATCACATATAATTGGCCGCTCAGGATATGGAATGGTTCCGTTTGTCATCTATGGTTCCGGACATCAGACGGAATGGAGGTGTTGACTGTCAGCACATGACAGAAAGTTGAGGGTGTTATTGAAAACAGTGGAACACCTGCCGGACATGAACAACGTCAAGTGCACAATGTAAGCTTGTTTGGAAAACCATGATTGGCAGCTTGGTATCGAAACTCTTTGTTGGAACTCGACAGTAACTCTCTAGATTGTTTTGGATGTCAGAACCAGTGATGACAAATCTAACATGGAGGGAGCCCGAGGGAGGATGGATCACTGACAGGGGATGATCTGCCAATGTGCCACCTGTGTGGGGGCATAAAGGATAACGTCACGTGGCCAACTTTGGTAGTTTGCCATATAAACCCGAGTTGGGACCAACTAGGGGGACTTGAAAATGCTCTAGTCGGAGTGCTTAGTGGAAATAATATCTACCGTGTGTTAATTAGTGACTTAATTTTACACGTGCCTATAATGGCAGATGTAGATATGATTGATAGGACTGCAGTAGTGCCATTTAAGGTATAACCTAGTATAATATTAGTTCTAATTAATATAGACTGTGGCCATTGTTAAACTATAGTGTGATGATTAGCACTGTTAGTGGAAACTAGTTAGAGTAGAATAGTGATATTAACTCTGCTAGTTAAGAATAGATTAGTGAAGTGTTGATAAGCTTTACTAGTTGAGAATTGAGTAATGAGGGATAATTGGGATCTTCCCGTAGGTGTCCCTGGTGGGGCGGGGTTCCGCATTCTGTTTGCTGATTTTTTCTTTGTCATAGCCTGATTCGGCTCTAGGTGGGTAGCTAATCTGCTCTATGACTAAGTCTAGTTAGCTAAAGATCATTAAGCAAGGTGATAGGCTTACACTCAGCCGAAAGGATCAGTAACTAGTACTATCACCAGATGTGTTGTTTCTATCCTAGGTTCCCTACCAGATCCAAGGAAACTCAACAAGTTTTTGGGAAAAAATCCAATCCCATTCGGAAGAACACCAGTTCAACAATCATAAAGTCGCATACAGAACGTAACTAAAGCTAGAAGGAAGTTGATTCACAAAGAGAGTGATGCGTACTGATGCACCACACAGCATCAGACAGTAGTAACTAAATGAGAACAGTCTAATAGTTACCTAGTGTTATATAATCTCGTGTAATAGAACACAAGACATTATACGTGAGGCTAGATAGACACGAGTGAGGATCAATCACATTAACAATTAACATTAATGACGGTGTACACACTACAAAGGACTTGTGCAGTTTTTTTTTAAGGAACGATAGGAACGGACATTGTGTAGGGTGCAACCGGTCCATGATTAACTGTTAATACCACCGGTGTCTATTTCGGATGATCATGAAATTGGATTACCAGAGGTCTACAGAGGCAAAGCAGTATCCGGCAAGATGGTTTCGGCACGGGGTGAGATGTACATGTTCTGACGTAACGTTCTGTGGTCTATCCTTGCTGGGATCAGCTGACTGGGTTGTGGTCTGAGAGTCCGATTCTACACACTTTATAGAACACGTCACACATTTTCTTCACATATACGTCTCATATACGTTACACTTTTCTTTTAATAAATTATCTTTATTAATTTTTAGAAGCAAGAGTTGTTGAGTATGTTGCGTTGGGGAAGTATGAGAAGGGGGCATAGTACGACAGTGAGAGAGTGATAGGAAAAGGTGTCCATAGGCTGATGGAGTGTGTTGGACGGAAGCTGGTGGATTCTCCAGAATATTGAGAGGAAAAAAATATTATAATGTGGGTGTCGGCTCTCTTCACTCCAGGGACTACACTGTAAAGGAGGACACGACATTATTGGGGGCTCGTCCGGGATCTTTGGACAGCGGGATCTCTCGTAAACGTGATATTGGGACAGCGGGATCTCTCGTAAACGGAATCCTTGGACAGCGGGATCTCCCGTAAATGGAATCCTTGGACAGCGAGATCTCCTGCAAGCAGGAACCTTTGACAGTGGGATCCTCTGACAACGGGGTCTTTTGACACGGGATCCTTAGTTATAAGAGGGAGATATCATTTTGGAGAATCCAGCTAGAGTGAATGTGGATAGGGGTTAGGACTAATATCTTACCTGTTCACACTTCACACGTCTGCATAGGTCTGTGGTCCTGATTCTACTCTTGTCACTGCGTGAATGTGCTGTGTGTGGTATATCTAGATTTATAGTACTTGTTCATATATCTGTATAGTAATTTGCAGTTATATTGTACTCGACCTGCTAGCTTACCTCTCTGTATTATGGTCACCCCTAAACTTAGCACAGCAGAATTAAAGGCAAAGGGGGAAGAAATGGGATTGGCGGGGTCTGCTCTAACAGATTACATACAGGAAGTGGAGAGAGAGAGTATCGTCAAGCAGAAAGGGAAGATCGAAAGGCCGAGTTGGAATTGAGAAGGATGGAATTGGAAGCTGAGCAAGCAGCTAAGAAATTGGAAGCTGAGCAAGCAGCTAGGAAATTTGAAGCTGAGCAAGCAGCTAGGAAATTAGAAGCTGAACAGGAAGCACAGAAAAGGGAGCACGAGTACCGGATGAGGGAACTCGAGTTGAAGAGTCAATCTAATGGAGAAACTGAGGGAGCAGTTGGAGGTTCCTCCATCCCAGGATCAACACCAGTAGGTGGACATGGGTACCATGCTATGAAGTTTCCTTTAGCGGTTCTACGAGGAGGACAAAGAGAAGATTGACCAGTACCTTCAACGCTTCGAGGCTATGTCAGTTGCTATGGGTCTGGAGCGTAACAAATGGAATCTTAAGCTATCCCAGGGATTACGCGGGACCGGATACGAGGTTTATACTCGCCTGCCACCAGGACATGAGAACAATTATGACGAGTTAAAGACGGCTCTGCTGAAACGATTCGAGGTTACGTCACATACCTACCGGAAAAAATTTCGAGCAGCGAAACGAGAACCGGGGGAGTTGTTTGCCGCCTACAGTTTGCGTCTTAAATCTTATCTCCATAAGTGGATGGATTTGGCTGGGTTCGCACATGACTATGAGAGTCTGGAAGAGCTCATGGTGGTCGACCAGCTGAAGAAGCAAATGTCCTAAACCTCTCAGGACGTTCCTGGGAGAACAAGGAGCGGAACGTATTGACCTCGTGACTAAATTAGCAGAACGGTTCGTCGAGGTACATGGGGAGGCAGGGGAAAACCTTTCCACCAACTCCAAAAGTCAAGAGAAACATGACAAGAAGAAAGCCAAAAACTCAGGAACAAAAAAATGGGAACCTTATGTGCAAAAATCAGAGGATAGTTCAGAGAAGAAGAAGGAGGGAAGCAAGAGCACTTCAAGCTCTACACCTAAACGACCGTGGTCGGAGAAGTGGTGTTCAATTTGTAACGAGGGACTGCAAATCGAAGGCTAAGAACCCTCACTTTGCAGCATGTCAAGTGACTTCCAAGGAGGTTGTCACGGAAAATGTCAAGGTCAACAAGGAAGCTCGCCACCAGGAGAGCTCACTCAAGTCCGACAATAGAAAATCTAGGACAGGGAAATGGTGCAACCAATGCAAGTCAAACACGCACAATGCTATTGACTGCAGGGGAAAGTCAGGAGACACTCAATTCGTCGTGTGCTCAGGAAAACCTAAGGTGGAGCTCACCGAACAGGTCGAGGCCGAGGAAGAGACTCCAGACCAGGAAAAACCACCTGTAGTGGAATTGGTAGAGGTTAACGGTCGTCAAGTGGAGTGTTTATACGACACAGGACTGGACGGGGAGGCCGTGATTTCTGCGGATCTGGTACATCCAGAACAATTCACAGGTGAGAACTGGATATACAGCCTGCACAGAAGAGTTGCTGTAACCATGAAGTTGCCCATTGCTAATGTGGAGATTCGGTCAAGGTACGTCACCGGCACCATCAAGGCCGCTGTATTGACCGATCCCATTTTTCCAGTCATCCTAGGTTGCCGGTATGTCTTTCTGGGAATGCCCAGGGAGCCAATCCATATGGGAGCAATGCAGACTCGCTCTCAGACGAAAACGGAAGAGGCAGACGCAATTGTGACTAACCCAATGCCGGGGGAGCTACGAAACTGCCCAGAGTGAGGATGATACTTTACGTCCTTGCTACAAAAAGCTGCAGAAAAGTGCTGATCCACCAGGACGGGGGCAGTATTACATGAAGAATAGGATACTCTACAGGAGAGCAGGAAGGGGAGACAACCTATACGGTCAGTTGGTCGTCCCGAAAGCTCACCGGTCCCAGATTCTTCATATGGGGCATACCATCTCCTTTAGCGGACACATGGGTATTGCCGCCCACCATGCAGCGGATTTCCTGCCACTACTATTGGCCGGGAATGACAGATGATGTGCGTCGGTATGTGAAGTCATGCCCTGAGTGCCAGAGGGTGGCACCAAAACACTGGACAGCACCGGTGGTGTTGGGTGAGATGCCCATCATGAACTCTTCTTTCGAGAGGGTAGCCATCGATATCGTGGGTCCACTTCCCAGGACTAGGAAGAGGAACATGTATATACTCACAATGGTGGATTGCTGTAAAATGTGGGGTGAGGCTATACCGTTGACCACGATTGACTCGAAAAGAGTGGCGGACGCAATGATGGAGGCCTTTACCAGATTAGGCTTTCCGGATCAAATTCTGACGGACAATGGATCTCAGTTTTGTGGAAAACTCATGGAGGAGGTATTTAGGGTGTTTCACTCTAACCACATACATACCAGCCCTTACCACCCTCAAGCCAATGGACAAGTAGAGCGTTTCAACGGCACGTTGATGACAATGCTCAGGAAATTAGCGCAGGAAAAACCTGATAGGTGGGATGAATATATCCCAGCAGCACTCTTTGCCTATCGGGAAGTTCCTCATGGCTCAACAGGACTACCACCCGCTACGTTGCTGTTTGGTCGTCCAATCAAAGGACCGTTGGAAGCCATGTTGAGGAGTTGGACTGAAGAGGGGACGTCAGAAGAAGTGATCTCATCCTATCAATACGTGGAGGAACTGAAAGAAAAACTCCATAAGGGATGGACTCTGGCAAATCAAAACTTGAAAAAGGCCAGGAAAAGACATGCGGCTTACTACAACCGTAGGTCTAAAGAAAGATCTCTAGAGGTGGGAGATAAAGTCTTGTTGCTACTCCCAACGGGAAACAACAAACTGGAGATAGGTTGGCAAGGACCATTTCCCGTGGAAAGGGGGATATCCAGAACCAACTATCAAATCCGGATCCGGTGAAAGTCGAAGATTTTCCATATCAATCTCTTGCGGAAATACGAAGAGAGACCCGGAGACAAGGCAGCTCACCTCATGGCAATGGCAGTTGCAGTGGAGACAGAAGTGGGAAACCAGCGAGGGCAGGGAATATCCCTTGGAACACCAGGAAACCTATAGGGATGTGCAAGTGAACCCTGATCTGACCTCCCAGGAGAGGGAAAGGATAACCCAGGTTCTCAAGTCTCATAAGGAGATACTGACTGAATAAACCAGGACGAAACGAGGTTTGGTTGAGTGCGAGATGACTTTGACCACACAGGAGCCTGTTCGCCAAAAGGTTTACCCAGTGCCATTCTCTAAAGAAAAGGCCCTGGAGGAGGAAAATACAGAAACTGCTGGAGGATGACGTGATTGCACCATCCACATCCCATACAATGCAGGGGTAGTTTTGTTACGCAAACCAAGTGAGAGAACACAGGTTGTGTATAGACTACCGACTGCTGAACAGTCACACACAATTTCAGGTGGAACCTTTGCCGAATCCAACTCAGCTATTCGCTAGGCTCCATAAGGCTCGGTACTTTTCAAAGGTGGATCTGAGTCGGGGTACTATCAGATACCAGTCAAACCGGAGATTCGACCACTGTTAGCTTTCAGTACACCCAGTGGACACTACGAATTCAAGGTCATGCCCTTTGGACTCAGCAATGCACCTAGTGTGTTTACACGCATGATGAGGACTTTACTTGATCCTTTACAGGATCCGTCCATCATCTCATTCATGGATGATATTCTGATTTTCCAGTGACAGCCTGGATGACCACTTACAATCCTTGGAGAGAGTGTTTAATAGACTCAAGGAAGCAGGGCTTACTGCTCGTCCAACCAAGTGCATGATTGGTTACCAGACTCTGGAATTTCTAGGTCACACCATCACTCCAGGACACATTGTTCCAGAAGAGAAGAACCTGGAGAAAATCAGAAATGCACCTAGGCCAAAAACGAAGAAGGATGTGCGATCTTTTCTCTCGTTGTGTGGGTTCTACCACAAATTTATCTCACATTTCACGGAATTGGGAGCTCCGTTGACGGAAACCTTGAAAAAGGGATTCCCGGATCAAATCATTTGGACACCAGAATGTGAGAATGCCTATAGTCAGTTAAAGGAGGCCTTGGTCAGCAAACCTGTATTACAGCTCCCTGACCTTTCCAAACCATTTGTGTTGAGAACAGATGCGAGTGCGATTGAATTGGAGCCGCTTTGTTAAAGGAAGGAAAAGACGATGCTTCGGTTTTGAAACCTGTAGCATACGCAAGTAAGAACTTCTACAGGCGGAGAGGAATTATTCAACCGTCGAGAGAGAGTGCTTGTCCCCTTGTATGGCAGTGCAAAAATTTCGGCCATATTTGTATGGAGTTAAGTTTCGGGTCCAGTCGGATCATCAGCCCCTGATGTTCCTGGCTACTTCTCAGAAGCTCAACGCACGTTTGATGCGGTGGTCGTTGTTACTTCAACCCGTATAATTTCACAGTAGAGTACATTCCTGGAAGGAAAATGTTGGAGCGGACTTCTTGTCAAGACACCCAGCTCCTGAAGAAGAGGAATGAATCATCTGGATTAAACTCATGGTGGAGAAGAGTGAGATGGACTACTCTCTTAAGAGGGGGCCTATGTCACGAGCTCGCCATGAGTTAACCAGATAATAATACCGACGTTTGCGTGGCGTATATTTTCTAGGCCACAACAGTCGTACTAACAGAGTAAACACAGCTGCACGGGATACATCGGGTCAGCCCATATACACATTTGGCGGTGAGTGAGAAGGAAGGGATAAAACGCGTTGGCAGTTCATAACAGTTAAAATCACACATAATTGGCCGCTCAGGATATGGAATGGTTCCGTTTGTCATCTATGGTTCCGGACATCAGACGGAATGGAGGTTTTGACTGTCAGCACATGACAGAAAGTTGAGGGTGTTATTGAAAACAGTGGAACACCTGCGGACATGAACAACGTCACGTGCACAATGTAAGCTTGTTTGGAAAACCATGATTGGCAGCTTGGTATCGAAACTCTTAGTTGGAACTCGACAGTAACTCTCTAGATTGTTTTGGATGTCAGAACCAGTGATGACAAATCTAACATGGAGGGAGCCCGAGGGAGGATGGATCACTGACAGGGGATGATCTGCCAATGTGCCACCTGTGTGGGGGCATAAAGGATAACGTCACGTGGCCAACTTTGGTAGTTTGCCATATAAACCCGAGTTGGGACCAACTAGGGGGGCTTGAAAATGCTCTAGTCGGAGTGCTTAGTGGAAATAATATCTACCGTGTGTTAATTAGTGACTTAATTTTACACGTGCCTATAATGGCAGATGTAGATATGATTGATAGGACTGCAGTAGTGCCATTTAAGGTATAACCTAGTATAATATTAGTTCTAATTAATATAGACTGTGGCCTTGTTAAACTATAGTGTGATGATTAGCACTGTTAGTGGAAACTAGTTAGAGTAGAATAGTGATATTAACTCTGCTAGTTAAGAATAGATTAGTGAAGTGTTGATAAGCTTTACTAGTTGAGAATTGAGTAATGAGGGATAATTGGGATCTTCCCGTAGGTGTCCCTGGTGGGCGGGGTTCCGCATTCTGTTTGCTGATTTTTTCTTTGTCATAGCCTGATTCGGCTCTAGGTGGGTAGCTAATCTGCTCTATGACTAAGTCTAGTTAGCTAAAGATCATTAAGCAAGGTGATAGGCTTACACTCAGCCGAAAGGATCAGTAACTAGTACTATCACCAGATGTGTTGTTTCTATCCTAGGTTCCCTACCAGATCCAAGGAAACTCAACAAGTTTTTGGGAAAAAATCCAATCCCATTCGGAAGAACACCAGTTCAACAATCAATAAAGTTGCATACAGAACGTAACTAAAGCTAGAAGGAAGTTGATTCACAAAAGAGAGTGATGCGTACTGATGCACCACACAGCATCAGACAGTAGTAACTAAATGAGAACAGTCTAATAGTTACCTAGTGTTATATAATCTCGTGTAATAGAACACAAGACATTATACGTGAGGCTAGATAGACACGAGTGAGGATCAATCACATTAACAATTAACATTAATGACGGTGTACACACTACAAAGGACTTGTGCAGTTTTTTTTTAAGGAACGATAGGAACGGACATTGTGTAGGGTGCAACCGGTCCATGATTAACTGTTAATACCACCGGTGTCTATTTCGGATGATCATGAAATTGGATTACCAGAGGTCTACAGAGGCAAAGCAGTATCCGGCAAGATGGTTTCGGCACGGGGTGAGATGTACATGTTCTGACGTAACGTGCTGTGGTATCAGCTGACTGGGTTGTGGTCTGAGAGTCCGATTCTACACACTTTATAGAACACGTCACACATTTTCTTCACATATACGTCTCATATACGTTACACTTTTCTTTTAATAAATTATCTTTATTAATTTTTAGAAGCAAGAGTTGTTGAGTATGTTGCGTTGGGGAAGTATGAGAAGGGGGCATAGTACGACAGTGAGAGAGTGATAGGAAAAGGTGTCCATAGGCTGATGGAGTGTGTTGGACGGAAGCTGGTGGATTCTCCAGAATATTGAGAGGAAAAAAATATTATAATGTGGGTGTCGGCTCTCTTCACTCCAGGGACGACACTGTAAAGGAGGACACGACAACTACAGTGTTGCGTGGACACGTCTGTAGCGTTGACTACAGTGTTGGGTGGACACTCTATGGTGGTGACTACAGTGTTGGGTAGACACTGTATGGTGGTGACTACAGTGTTGGGTGGACACTCTATGGTGGTGACTACAGTGTTCGGTGGACACTCTATGGTGGTGTCTACAGTGTTGCGTGGAGACGTCTGTAGCGTTAACTACAGTGTTGGGTGGACACGTCAGTAGCGTTGACTACAGTTTTGGGTGGACACGTCTGTAGCGGTGACTACAGTGTTGGGTAGAGGGACTCGCCTGTAGTGTTGACTACAGTGTTGGGTGGACCACTATGGTGGTGTCTACAGTGTTGCGTGGAGAAGTCTGTAGCGTTAACTATAGTGTTGGGTGGACACGTCTGTAGCGTTGACTACAGTGTTGGGTGGTCACGTCTGTAGCGGTGACTACAGTGTTCGGTGGATATTCTATGGTGGTGATTACAGTGTTGTGTGGACACGTCTGTAGCGGTGACTACAGTGTTGGGTGGACACTCTATGGTAGTGGCTACAGTGTTGGGTGGACACTCTATGGTGGTGACTACAGTGTTGGGTGGACACTCTATGGTGGTGACTACAGTGTTGGGTGGACACTCTATTGTGGTGACTACAGTGTTGGGTGGACACTCTATGGTGGTGACTACAGTGTTGGGTGGGCACGTCTGTAGCGGTGACTACAGTGTTGGGTGGGCACGTCTATAGCGGTGACTACAGTGTTGGGTGGACACTCTATGGTGGTGACTAAAGTGTTGGGTGGACAATCTGTGTTGGTGACTACAGTGTTGGATGGACACTCTATGATGGTGGACTACAGTGTTGCGTGGACACTCTATAGTGGTGACTACAGTGTTGGGTGGAGTGGACACGTCTGTAGCGGTGACTACAGTGTTGGGTGGAGTGGACACGTCTGTAGCGGTGACTACAGTGTTGGGTGGAGTGGACTCGTCTGTAGCGGTGACTACAGTGTTGGGTGGAGTGGACACGTCTGTAGCGGTGACTACAGTGTTGGGTGGAGTGGACACGTCTGTTGCGGTGACTACAGTGTTGGATGGAGTGGACACGTCTGTTGCGGTGACTACAGTGTTGGGTGGAGTGGAAACGTCTGTAGCAGAGACTACAGTGTTGTGTGAACATGTCTGTAGCGGTGACTACAGTGTTGGGTGGAGGAACTTGCCTGAAGCGGTGACTACAGTGTTAAGAAGACATGTCTGTAGCGGTGACTACAGTGTTGTGTGGACATGTCTGTAGCGGTGACTACAGTGTTGGGTGGAGTGGACACGTCGGTAGCGTTGACAACAGTATTGTGTGGACATGTCTGTAGCGGTGACTACAGTGTTGGGTGGATATGTCTGTAGCGGTGACTACAGTGTTGATTGGAGTGGACACGTCGGTAGCGTTGACTACAGTGTTGGGTGGAGTGGACACGTCGGTAGCGTTGACTACAGTGTTGGATGGAGTGGACACGTCGGTAGCGTTGACTACAGTGTTGGGTGGACATGTCTGTAGCTGTGACTACAGTGTTGGGAGGACATGTCTGTAGCTGTGACTACAGTGTTGATTGGAGTGGACACGTCGATAGCGTTGACTACAGTGTTGGGTGGAGTGGACACGTCGGTAGCGTTGACTACAGTGTTGTGTGGAGTGGACACATTGGTAGCGTTGACTACAGTGTTGGGTGGAGTGGACACGTCGGTAGCGTTGACTACAGTGTTGGGTGGACATGTCTGTAGCGTTGACTACAGTGTTGGGTGGACATGTCTGTAGCGGTGACTACAGTGTTAGGTGGACATGTCTGTAGCGGTGAATACAGTGTTAGGTGGAGTGGACTCGTCTGTAGCGTTGACAACAGTGTTGGTTGGAGGGTCTCGTCTGTAGCGTTGACAACAGTGTTGGGTGGAAGGATTCGCCTGTAGCGGTGACTACAGTGTTGGGTGGACATGTCTGTAGCGTTGACTACAGTGTTGGGTGGACACGTCTGTAGCGGTGTCTACGGTGTTGGGTGAACACGTCTGTAGCGGTGACTGCAGTGTTGGGTGGACACTCTATGTTGGTGACTACAGTGTTGCGTGGACTCGTCTGTCACGTTGACTACAGAGTTGGGTGGACACGTCGGTAGCTTTGACTACAGTGTTGGGTGGACACTCTATGGTGGTGACTACAGTGTTGGGTGGACGCTCTATGGTGATGACTACAGTGTTGGGTGGACACTCTATGGTGGTGACTACAGTGTTGCGTGGAAACGTCTGTAGCGTTGACAACAGTGTTGTGTGGACACTCTATGGTGGTGACTACAGTGTTGGGTGGACACTCTATGGTGGTGACTACAGTGTTTGGTGGACACGTCTGTAGCGTTGACTAAAGTGTTGGGTGGACACTCTATGGTGGTGACTACAGTGTTGGGTAGACACTGTATGGTGGTGACTACAGTGTTGGGTGGACACTCTATGGTGGTGACTACAGTGTTCGGTGGACACTCTATGGTGGTGTCTACAGTGTTGCGTGGAGACGTCTGTAGCGTTAACTACAGTGTTGGGTGGACACGTCAGTAGCGTTGACTACAGTGTTGGGTGGACACGTCTGTAGCGGTTACTACAGTGTTGGGTGGAGGGACTCGCCTGTAGCGTTGACTACAGTGTTGGGTGGACACTCTATGGTGGTGTCTACAGTGTTGCGTGGAGAAGTCTGTAGCGTTAACTATATTGTTGGGTGGTCACGTCTGTAGCGGTGACTACAGTGTTCGGTGGACATTCTATTGTGGTGATTACAGTGTTGTGTGGACACGTCTGTAGCGGTGACTACAGTGTTGGGTGGGCACGTCTGTAGCGGTGACTACAGTGTTGGGTGGAAACTCTATGGTGGTGACTAAAGTGTTGGGTGGACAATCTGTGTTGGTGACTACAGTGTTGGATGGACACTCTATGATGGTGACTACAGTGTTGCGTGGACACTCTATGGTGGTGACTACAGTGTTGGGTGGAGTGGACACGTCTGTAGCGGTGACTACAGTGTTGGGTGGAGTGGACACGTCTGTAGCGGTGACTACAGTGTTGGGTGGAGTGGACACGTCTGTAGCGGTGACTACAGTGTTGGGTGGAGTGGACACGTCTGTAGCGGTGACTATAGTGTTGGGTGGAGTGGACACGTCTTTTGCGGTGACTACAGTGTTGGATGGATTGGACACGTCTGTTCCGGTGACTACAGTGTTGGGTGGAGTGGAAACGTCTGTAGCAGAGACTACAGTGTTGTGTGAACATGTCTGTAGCGGTGACTACAGTGTTGGGTGGACATGTCTGTAGCAGAGACTACAGTGTTGTGTGAACATGTCTGTAGCGGTGACTACAGTGTTGGGTGGAGTGGAAACGTCTGTAGCAGAGACTACAGTGTTGTGTGAACATGTCTGTAGCGGTGACTACAGTGTTGTGTGAACATGTCTGTAGCAGAGACTACAGTGTTGTGTGAACATGTCTGTAGCAGAGACTACAGTGTTGTCTGGACATGTCTTTAGCGGTGACTACAGTGTTGGGTGGACATGTCTGTAGCGGTGACTACAGTGTTGGGTGGACACGTCTGTAGCGTTGACTACAGTGTTGGGTGGACATGTCTGTATCGGTGACTACAGTGTTGGGTGGACATGTCTGTAGCGTTGACTACAGTGTTGGGTGGACATGTCTGTAGCGTTGACTACAGTGTTGGGTGGACATGTCTGTAGCGTTGACTACAGTGTTGGGTGGACATATCTGTAGCGTTGACTACAGTGTTGGGTGGACACGTCTGTAGCGTTGACTACAGTGTTGGGTGGGCATGTCTGTAGCGTTGACTACAGTGTTGGGTGGACATGTCTGTAGCGTTGACTACAGTGTTGGGTGGACATGTATGTAGCGTTGACTACAGTGGTGGGTGGACATGTCTGTAGCTGTGACTACAGTGTTGGGTGGACACGTCTGTAGCGTTGGCTACAATGTTGGGTGGACATGTCTGTCGCGTTGACTACAGTGTTGGGTGGACATGTCTGCAGCGTTGACTACAGTGTTGGGTGGACATGTCTGTAGCAGAGACTACAGTGGTGGGTGGACATGTCTGTAGCGGTGACTACAATGTTGGTTGGACATGTCTGTAGCGTTGACTACAGTATTGAGTGGACATGTCTGTAGCGTTGACTATAGTGTTGGGTGGACATGTCTTTAGCTATGACTACAGTGTTGGGTGGATACACTGATTGATTCACACAGGCAACAGTGGATCACATTTCATACACTTATTTGTGGAGGAGATAAAATACTATGATATTAGATGTTGGGATTGTTCACAACAAAGTGGAACGAATCAAGCAAAAAGTTTCGAAGCAGATGTGAAACAGTGCTGTTCTCAGGCCATAAAGACAAACGTGTCCCCCGCAGTGAGGGGAGGGGTGACGCTACGGATATCTAAAGAGGCAGAGAAAGCACGGATATATTGGGAAGCAGTGAGTTAGAAAATAATAACTGCAACACTTAGAAATATTTTTTTTTAAAAACAGTACACATGAATACAAGCCAGTGTTGCGCACCCAGAAATGATAAGGATGGATCACTAGTAAGGAGGACTGTTATCCGAAGCTCCAAATAATTCCAGGCAGTTCATGCAAGTGAAACAACAATAGCGGTGACTTGACAAGGGTTGTTGGAGGGATTCCGATCGTTGGGTCTACGGAAGTTCGTGCTTCGTGCCTTGCTTTTGGCAGGCCACCCTGTGGAATGAGACATAGCCACACGGGTTAAAACCCGGTGCAATTAATTTGATCTTATGTCCTTAAACCTTCCTTTTTAAAAAAAAAACGAAATGGAGTGTTTCGAGACTCAGATCTATATGCAGATCACCATCTTCTGATAAGTAACATTAAACCGAAGCTCAAGAGATATATTGCACCTTACGAACACAGAGACAAATACAATGTAGGACATTTCGGAAATCAAGAAACTAGGGGACACTTTATGGTCACAGACTTGTATAACTATCAGGTCCTGCAACAGTTGGTAGACTATAGAAAGTATCGAATAATGCCCGTAGAGGATGAAAACCGGAGCAAAACCTCAGAGACCTCTACAGTACCACATGGAAGATAGCTGGAAAATATAATCAAATAGATGGACTTATCAAACATTGAAATGGGAACGTTCTCACTAATATTCAAGCAATGATAGATAGAATCCGATACCTTGCAGGGAATATGTCTAGAGAAACAAACGCTACACAATTGAATGCCGAAGGCACATACACTTTCCGCTGAGTTGTATAGCTAGGTGTGCCGAACAAGCCTAAAGAGAGGAACGAATAATAGTAATAATAAAATAATAATAATAATAATAATAATAATAATAATGAGAAGAAGAAGAAGAAGAAGAAGAAGAAGAAGAAGAAGAAGAAGAAGAAGAAGAAGAAGAAGAAGAAGAAGTAGAGGACTAGTAGTAGAGATCAATTAACCGGATGGGCTGAATACTTTGATAAACACCTGAATAGGCCAGTCCCAGATGGCCCTCCAGATATCCAGCCTGCATGAAGTGCAACTGGATATCAACTTCAAGAAACCATCTAGAGAAGAGATTAGTAAAGCTATCAGACTTCTGAAGGGTGGGAAAGCTGCTGGTGAATATGACATCCCAGGATTAATTCATTCAGTAGCATGAACTTTGCTTAATCTCGCTCCCATAACAACCTTTCGGAAAACCTCTCGATCATAAGAAAGATGTTCCGCGTCCGATACACCCATCTGGAGATTATCCGCCACATCCTGCACCCATCTTCTCTTTGGCCTTCCTCTTCCTCTCTTCCCAGGCATAAACCCCTCCATTATTGTTCTCTCTAAACTTTCGTGAGTTTCAAGTGACCAAAATATTTCAATTTTCTTTGTTTTATCGTCTTTAGTAGCCAACCTTCTTTAATATTCAGCTCTTGAAGTATTGATGCATTTGTTCTTTTCTTTACCCAAGATATTCTTAGAACTCGTCTATAACATTTATATTCAAAGGCATTTATGCACTGTTCAGCTTGTTTAGTTAGTGTCCAGGTCTCACAGGCATATGTTGCAATGGGAAATATGCATGCTCTTAAAAATCAAATTTGTGTAGTTCTGTCTGTCCCATTCCATAATTTATTCAGTTGTTGATAGAATCACCTTCTAAAGAGCAATTGATAGTCGTCGTTTAATTTCTTTCATTGTGTCACCGTTGTTACATCCCAGCATTGGCTGTTAAAACTAATAAAACCACCTTCATTGAATTACCGCACACATTATTTAGCAGGAAAATTAAAGAAATACCATCAGACTGGGGGGCGTGGGGGAAGATAGAGGTAATACTATATAAATACGCAAACAAGAGAAGCTTCTGTGGAAAAGAAATTAAATTATGCGCCAAACTTAGAATGTTCATTTCTAAAGTTAAATCATTACAACTGTATGCATTAGAAACAATAGATGACCACTAACACATTTACACATAAACCACAAACATTCATTAATTTGCATTAGCGCAAAATAGAAGGACTGAAATATTTGACAGAATCACAAATGTGGACCTGATGGTGAGAACTGGACAAACACGCGGGAATCAAGAGTTGCAGAAAAAACGATGGGATAGCAACAGATTTGGAGTAGTTGAATTGAGGGACTCCCCCAAGTGTGGAGTACTGGGCGAAAGAGGATCGAAAACATTAAAGAGAGATAATGAAAGAAAATAGAGCTGACAGAAGAAAACAAAAACAAACAAGAAAGCAATGAAATATTTTGGCCACATTAACAGACATGATTCAGCTATCACAAGCCACACAGACGGGATCGATCAAACCTGGATGGACAGCGTGCGGCTGACAACTATGCCCCAGTTGGGGAGATAATATGGCAGGACGGACCAAGAGTAGTTTGTTAATTGTAACACACGAGTGACAGATAGAACGTGTTGAAGATCCATTTCAGCTGCTAATCTTCATTGTGAAGACAGCAATTAATGACTTATTAAACTGTACTTGTCGGTCTCCCTGGCGAAGGGTTTAAAGACGCTGTTCGAAATCCCGTACATCCACGTAAGAAACACAACTGCGCGAGATTCGGCAGCGGATCGCGTCGCGTTGGTTTCTTACGGAGAGGTATGTGAGCCGGTCTTTCAGAAAGCAATGGCAAACTACTGAACGTAAAACTTGCCAAGACATCAACAGCAGCTGAAAAATGCTGGTGTTGACTGCAATGTCCTGTAAATAGTATATGAAAAAAAAAAAACTCTACCTACGCCGACCAGATTATCAAAAGTGCTCTGTTACAACAGTTTTTGAACCGCTGATCAACAACCTGTGTTAATGATCGATAATTGATTCCGTATTATCTGGACAGATGCAGCAAATAACAAAGCTAGCTTAAATACGTGAAATCTGCGGCTCACAAACTCGAGCTATGTAGACAAATAATTCTTTAATGGAGACGATGCATCAATTATAATTTTGAATACGACCCCAGACTAGACTGGTCAACAGTCAATCCATCTCGCCGCTTCTAGATGTTTCTACGATTGTTCTCTAGCCAGACAGTAATTGCGACCTAACAGTCTGCAGACTACAGTACACACTCGATCAACTAACCGATCATTATAATTGTCACACTGGTTTCATTTCGTCGCAACCTACTATTTTCCAGCAGCTGTTGTGGAAGTAAAACAGTTAATTGAAATTTGGATGTCAAAAACTACAATCTATCGTCTGAGATAATAACACTGGTTTATACACATTTTGGCGCCTTAAATTTTACAGCTTTTCTTGGGTAATTTTATTTTGCTGATTTCAAAAATGTAATAAAATATTTTCTATCAGCTCTAGATTTTGAGATAACTAAGAATCACCTTCTTAGTAAAGCAGTTGTTATGTATAAGTCTAGAGTTAGGTGCTATCAGTGACATTTTGACTTTAATCTGCATTTATATTACACGTAGTTTCTACCTTCATTTACAGCACCAAAAATGTATTAAAACTTTATCAGCAGCATTTTTAAAATTTATAGTCAAAACACACAAAATCTTATTTTCGAGGACTTCCTGGAATGTGGTATGCCCAGATAATCATGCTTAAGGGTCCAACAGTAATTTGCCATCATGTGGGCATCCCAAAGTCCCTTTCATAGTTTTTATATCTTGGTGAAATCCAGGGCCGGATTTAGACTTAATAAGGCCCTAAGCTATTTGAAATATGGGGCCCTTTATAAGTCCAGATATTCTATGTCAGAGGTACTTCAACCGGACTCTGTGGCTAAGGGCTTGCGAACGCGGTTTGTGATCCCGCATACCCGGGTTCGAAACACGGCGGTGCTGGTTTTTTCGAAAAAAGGTATAGGGGCCGGTCGTTCAGAAAGCAATGGCAAACTACTGAACGTAACATTTGCCTAGTACATCAACAGCAGCTGAAAATGCTGGTGTTGACTGTAAGGGATACGCAACAAAATTTTTTTTTTTTAATTCTATGTCAGTGACAAATATGATTTTCTGATACCTAGAGGGTTAAACTGAAATACAATTAAGAAGTATATTGATAGTGAAATAATAAATCTTTAACTTAAAATCATTTTTATTCATAACAAACTTAAAAATGCAAGCTCTGGTAAAAAGAAACAAAAGTTCTTTTAAAAGGCACAATTTACAAAGGCTTATTATCTAATCTCTTGAAACATGTTATAAGAATTAAGGAATTATATTAAACTAAAATATTTTCTTTCTTACCTTTGCCAGAGCAAAGTCACTGATGACATCATCAAATGATAAACTGCGTAGTTTGTCGCTTTCTATGCACATGAGACTGAGGGAACATAATTTATCTTGAGTCATTGTTGTTCTAAATTTATTTTTTATCCTCTTCAGCTGAGAGAAAGATCTTTCTCCAGAGCAATTTGCAACCATCATACTAAGAAACAATCTCAAAATTGCTTCTACATTAGGGAATGCTGATTGGACACGATCGTTAAATATTACCCTATACAGATCCTGATGTGTCAGACTATCTTGTTCCGCTGAACTATGGGCTTGACTATGTCTAACATATTGATGAAAATGCTTGACTTCTCCTACAAGATTCATGTCCACATCTTCAGGATATGTTTGGCATAAAGCACTAACTCCTTCATGAATCTCTTCTTCTGTAGCTTCTAGTTTTGTTAAGAATGAAAACTTTTTTGCAGCATCATTGTATACTGAGGCCCTCTGTGCCAGTCTTGACTCTAATGGATCCATCACAGGTATAAATGTTTTGACTCTGAACTTGTCTCTTGGCTCAAGGTTCTCTAAAGCATCATCTTCATCATCATTGATATGCCTTCTTCTATATCTTCTTTTCTTGTAATCAACGTCAGGCAATTTTTTCTTTGCTTCTTCTTCAAAATGATCGAAAAGATCCCTGGAACCTTTAACAAAATCCGAAAGTGAAGCATACAATTTCCTACATACATCTAGACTAATTTGGTGGTCTTGCAGTGATTGACTAGTCTTGTGAAATTCATCTAGCAAGTAACTCCACAAACATAACAATACCATAAATTCTAACTCCTCTATTTTATTCAAAATGTTTATGGCTTGATTTCTTGTTTCGCCTTTCTCTGTAGTATCAATATGCAGCTGATGCAATGCAGAAATTGTTCCATCATAACTATCAAGTATTGCACTTGTGGCCATTGAATGTGCTTCCCATCGAGTCTTTGACAAAGACTTTGGAACTTTTGAATCATCTTTGAAGAATGACAACAGTACTGCCCATCTATGTGTAGATGATGAAAAGAAATTATATATTTCTTGAACAATTCCAAAAAAGTTTACTGCCTCTAAATAACAGTCTACTGCTGCTCTACCAACAAGATTCAGGGAATGACCAGCACATGGAATATACATAGCATACTTGTTAATCTTCAATATTATTTCTTGCATACCCTTGTATTTGCCAGACATATTGGCAGCATTATCATATGACTGGCCTCGAAACTTACTAAAATCTATTTTGCACTCTTTTGTAAGGTAGTTGTGCACCATCTTAGCCAGACTTTCCCCTGTGTGGCTACCCATCTCTAGGAATGTTAGAAAACGTTCAATAGGGAGCCCATCATCTGGTGAAACATACCTCACAATAACAGTGAGCTGATCAATATGGGACCGGTCTGGAGTGGAATCTACAGATAAACTGAAGTACCCTGCAGTTCTTAAATCATCCAAGATTGAGTCTCTTACTTTATGTGCCATAATTTGGATAAATTCATCACATATTGTTTTATAAAGATAAGATCCTGTTCCTGATCCTTTTCCTAAATTTTTGTATATGGCTTGCTAGAAAAGGATCAAATTTTGCTATAAGTTCGAGTAATCCAAGGAAATTGCCATTGTGAGGAGAACCAAATGTTTCCTTATCTCCCCTGAAAGGTAAACCACGCTCTGCCATAGTAATTATGGCTGCCACAACTCGTTCAAGAACATTTTTCCAGTACTGCCGTTTATTATTTATCTGTTCTGCTAGCTGGCAGTCAGTTGTTGAGCCACGTTTTCTTGTAAGATATGTTACCGAAGCTGTTCTATGGTCTACAGAGTTTTCATGACTTTGAACTAAATAGGTGTTGCGCCAATCACAAAATCCATCGGATGATAATGGTGTAGAAGAATTTGAAAAGAGTTTACACACGAAACAGTATACACGACCAGTTGCTGGCGAATATACTAACCATTCTCTGTAATATTTTTCACCATTAGCCCGTTTGGGATAGAACAAGCTTTTCGAGCAATATCTGTCTTGGTTTGCAAAAAGCTTCTTTGATTTTTCAAATGAACCATTTGAGTGCTGACATTCTGACGGACCTTTTTCTACCCAGTATAAAATCTCATCTTTACTTAAATCACCCCACACCCCAACATCATTCTGTTTGTTTTTTGATGCTGAATCTTCTGTGCTTGTACTACTCTCTGGTTTATTAATCTTAATATTTGTTGCTTCATTCGTTGAAGTAGATTCTATACAACTAGATGTACCAGGCTATGTATCAGGAATAGGGTCAATATCCTGTGACTGACTCACTGTGGTAGAGGCTTTTGGTTCATCAGGCCCCTTATCTATCTTTGTTAAGAATCTATCTAATTTTGTTATCTTGCTAAGCTCTTCTTCAGCTCTCTGCTTCTTTTTCCTCTTTTGAGCTCCACTTTTATAACTTCTGGTTGACATCTTGCAAACTGTGGGCAGGCAAATCAACAATGGTTACGCCACGTCACATGAATAAAAATTATTAAATCAACAACACAAATTATCTGTAGAAATTATTTGATATTTTGTATATTATGATTCTACATCTCCAGTGTTTCAATAAAAACAGACACTAGTGTGATATTATATGCTGGAATGCCGCAATTGTGAATTTTTCCCGATTGTAAAGATGTAACCAGGTGGTCTCACAAAATATTTTTTTTCTACACCTCTGCATAACGAATCTTGCCAGAACCTCTATAGTTGAGTGCAAAAATGGACACAGCATTCATAAATGCACAATAAAGTATAATTCTCTTGATAAGACATTTATCAATACAAATAAAACTGTGAACCAGTCAATTAAATTTCAGCAATGGACGATGGACAAGTTTGAAAACTGACTTGACTTTCATAAATTTTAAGTCATGTAGCAAGATGAACAATAAATACAATAAATATAAAGCAACAAAATAAATATGTAATAGAATTTAAACGTATATTGATATTTTGTTTAACTTGATGATTGTAAATCTTCTTGTTTATTAAAAAAAAGCAGACCCCAATCCAATATGCCGCGATTCCGACATTATGAATTTAATAAGAGTACACACCACGACCGTGCTCACAAAATTTTTTTATTCTATGTCTTCTGCATAACGAATATTGTTGAAACTCAACATTTATATGTAAAATTGGATGCGCAGTGCGCAGTTCAAAAATGCAGGTTAAATTAGCTTACCTTTGACAATAAACAAGCCAAACTATAAACTTCCTTACCTTTGTCAAACAGTGGAAAATATTCTTCAAACAATTCACTTGCAATAGCTTTCAAGCATGCAGGACTGATGAATAACCTTTTGACCCCTCGTTAAAGTTGTCATTCGCGATTTTCACAAAAACAGTTTCGTATTTATCCAATAGGAAACACGACAGGGTTATTTTCGTATACTGCACTCACGGGCCACAGGAAACGGTCCGCGGATCCGATGACCTTGAACTTTCCGAAAAAAGGCGTCCTCCGTTAGCAAAGAAATCGCTAATAATACTGCAGTATATTTAAGTATACATATATGACAATTGCTCACTCTGACAATATTTTTTGGGTCCCCCACTTTCTTGGGGGCCCTAAGCTATAGCTTGTTTAGCTAATACGTAAATCCTGCAATGGTGAAATCTTTCACCTTGCTCCTCACTAAAGTGGTCAAGATTCTCTGGAAAGAAATGTAAATGGTTATGGAGGTAATGCAATTTTATGTTCATGTTGCACCCAAGCTTACGAAAACTCAACAGCATATTTTCAACTAATTCAGAATAATTGTCTGCTTTAAAATTATCCAGAAAGTTATGCACAACTAACACCAATGATGACCAGGCTGTGAACTCTGTTATGTTCATCAAATCAATAAAATTTGGATTGTTTATTAACTTTCTAATTTTTAGGCTCATCAACAGTTCCAGCTTTGAGTTTTTCTATGCTCAATTCCGAAAACTTTCTGCATAAGTAATTAAAACAGGTATCATCTTTGTTCAGTGTCTTAATGAATTGCTTCATCAAGCCAAGCTTTAAACGTTATGGTGGCAGTAGAACTCTTTTTCGATCAATGAGAGGCATTGTGACAATATTTGTTTTTCCAAATTTAAATTCGTCCCTCAATGGCCACTATTACTTTGTCCAGTGCATATCTTTTGCTCTGATGCTCCATACACACATAAAACATGAATATTTGGTGAATCCCCTTTGCTGGTTTATCATTTTCAGATCTACATAAACCTCCATTCATGTTCTAAATACTTCAAATATTTTCAGAACTGTGCTTATTGTAGCATACTCCTCCTTCATTGTTGTAGGATGAGCAAATGGACTTGAATCGTACCATTGTGTAAGAGAAAACCTTTCAAACTTCTGTTCGAGCTGTCAATGAAAAGTCGCCACTCATCTGGTGTATAGTACATCAATTTCGTTTACAAGACCTCCTACACTAATACAAAACACAGGGTTGTTTTCTTTACAAAAGAATGGAAGAAAATATTTCTATCTGCTGCGATAAAATGTAACCTTTGTTTCAGCAGTCAGTCAGTTCTTTTCTTTAAAGTCTTGAAGCCAAAAGTTTTGAAGAGACTAGATAACAATAGTTTGTTGTTTTCCCAGAAAAATCAGATTGCGCGATTTATGTTATCATCTGCAAACGATGTGACATGAAATACATTGGCCAAACGGGCAGACGTCTTGCTGATCGTTTTAGAGAACACCTCAGAGACATCAATCAGAGCGCTGACAAACCTGTCCCCAACCATTTCAATTCCCCCAACCATAATGGAGTCGACGATGCATGTGTCACCGCATTAAAACCCTGCTTCTTCAATAGCTCCGTCAGACTTAAAATTGAATGCCAGCTAATCAACAATCTGGGATGCATCCATCCAGCAGGTATCAATACTGTTGTGGACGCTACGGTATAACTGTGGCATCTTCCCCAATTGTTTACACTATCTATTACTATGCTGCCCCCCCCCCCCCCCCCATATCTAGACCTAATTGTCCCCATATCCCTATATTTTCACAGCAGACTGTTCACATATTTTTGGCTACTTAAATCCTTTTTGGCAACTCACTTTTAATTCTGCAACCTACGAGCGCCTTCGCAGCTAGCCAAGTCACCTTTCCTGCCCCACATGGCACAGTGATAGGTCGTGCGTGTGTTTTTTCGTTGTTTTCTGTATTTCGTTGTTAGCTATCTGTGTTGTCATTGACAAAGATTCTGGGAATCGAAACGTCTGTGTGTCGTATTGTACGCGTCCGTGTGTAGTTTATTTTATTTTATTATTCATTTTATATATTTATTGAGTGCTTCTGATTTCGGATTTTCACCTGTATTTCGCGACACGTGGATCTCCTTGTAAGGTATATGCAACTTTGTTGATGTTTAGTACGTTTTTTCTCGCAGGAGGTTAATATACCTATTTGTTTCCAATTCATATTGTTATATCCTGCTGCAGCCGCTGCTTTTTCGGTCAGTAGAAGACGACTATATGGCCAGAGCCGCCTGTGTGCAGGTCTGCGACTACGGCTGCCAGCGTACCTACGCCTGCCGCTTCGCCGCTCGCCCATCGCCACAGGGCTTGAAGGTGATATATGACGTTGGATGAAGAATGACTTGCGCGATGACTTGGATTAAAGTGAGGAAGAGTTGCGCAATTCTTCGACCTCACTCTCTCGTCTGAGTCCATCTGAGTCCTGTGGCAAGACAAGTCGAGACGACTGGAGACGAATACAGGTGCAGTGGATGACTAGGGCGCTCTACGTGCCTTGCCGTGCTCATTACGTTCCACAACGCTTTGCAGGTAAACGCCGTCTTGCCCGTTGAATCAGGAATGATTTCTTCCGCGGAGTCTGCCGAATCCTGTCTTCACAGGCTGGGTAGGCATACCCTTGTTTACCGCTTGGTTTGACACCAAATCGGCTACCCACGCGTGGATTAGCCAGCCTCTCACAGCTGTTGCCCGTTAATAATATTAATTAAATACACACATATCTGTATCTCAAACACTAGAGCTGCTACAGACAAATAAATGTGATATGTGGATTTAGCAGACCACATTTATGCAAACTCAGGTGTAAAATGTTTGGGACCAACAACATAATTATTTTTGTAGGGCTGTGTAATCTACACATCTGAACAAACACTTGAGTATGATGCCTCGTTAATATAACAAAGTATGCAGCCATGTGCCCAAAGGCTAGTGAACGCGATTCGTGAACCGCTTATTACACGTTCGAAACACAGTGGCGACTGATTTGGCAGCAGACCGTGTCGCGCTGGGGTTTTAACGTGTTGGTATACGAGCCGGTCGTTCAGAAAGCAATTGCAAACTACTGAACATGAAACTTGCCAAGACATCAACAACAGCAGTAAAATGCTGGTGTTGACAGCTATGTCCGGTAAATAGGATATCCCCCCCCCCCCCCCCAAAAAAAAAAAAAAAAACATGCAGCCATGTACATCAACAACATTGACACTGTTTGTGAGATCTGTGCTCCGGGGATCACCCACAAGTAGAGGCGCCTCTACAGGGGGTGGAGAATGTGTGTTTGTGAGATCTGTGCTCCGGGGATCGCCCACAAGTAGAGGCGCCTCTACAGGGGGTGGAGAATGTGTGTTTGTGAGATCTGTGTTCCGGGGATCGCCCACAAGTAGAGGCGCCTCTACAGGGGGTGGAGAATGTGTGTTTGTGAGATCTGTGTTCCGGGGATCGCCCACAAGTAGAGGCGCCTCTACAGGGGGTGGAGAATGAGTGTTTGTGAGATCTGTGCTCCGGGGATCGCCCACAAGTAGAGGCGCCTCTACAGGAGGTGGAGAATGTGTGTTTGTGAGATCTGTGCTCCGGGGATCGCCCACAAGTAGAGGCGCCTCTACAGGGGTGGAGAATGTGTGTTTGTGAGATCTGTGCTCCGGGGATCGCCCACAAGTAGAGGCGCCTCTACAGGGGGTGGAGAATGTGTGTTGTGAGATCTGTGCTCCGGGGATCGCCCACAAGTAGAGGCGCCTCTACAGGGGGTGGAGAATGTGTGTTTGTGAGATCTGTGCTCCGGGGATCGCCCACAAAGTAGAGGCGCCTCTACAGGGGGTGGAGAATGTGTGTTTGTGAGATCTGTGCTCCTGGGATCGCCCACAAGTAGAGGCGCCTCTACAGGGGGTGGAGAATGTGTGTTTGTGAGATCTGTGCTCCGGGGATCGCCCACAAGTAGAGGCGCCTCTACAGGGGGTGGAGAATGTGTGTTTGTGAGATCTGTGCTCCGGGGATCACCCACAAGTAGAGGCGCCTCTACAGGGGGTGGAGGATGTGTGTTTGTGAGATCTGTGCTCCGGGGATCACCCACAAGTAGAGGCGCCTCTACAGGGGAGTTGGAGGGGATGTGTGTTTTGTGAGATCTGTGCTCCGGGGATCACCCACAAGTAGAGGCGCCTCTACAGGGGGTGGAGGATGTGTGTTTGTGAGATCTGTGCTCCGGGGATCACCCACAAGTAGAGGCGCCTCTACAGGGGGTGGAGGATGTGTGTTTGTGAGATCTGTGCTCCGGGGATCACCCACAAGTAGAGGCGCCTCTACAGGGGGTGGAGGATGTGTGTTTGTGAGATCTGTGCTCCGGGGATCACCCACAAGTAGAGGCGCCTCTACAGGGGTGGAGGATGTGTGTTTGTGAGATCTGTGCTCCGGGGATCACCCACAAGTAGAGGCGCCTCTACAGGGGGTGGAGGATGTGTGTTTGTGAGATCTGTGCTCCGGGGATCACCCACAAGTAGAGGCGCCTCTACAGGGGGTGGAGAATGTGTGTTTGTGAGATCTGTGCTCCGGGGATCACCCACAAGTAGAGGCGCCTCTACAGGGGGTGGAGGATGTGTGTTTGTGAGATCTGTGCTCCGGGGATCACCCACAAGTAGAGGCGCCTCTACAGGGGGTGGAGGATGTGTGTTTGTGAGATCTGTGCTCCGGGGATCACCCACAAGTAGAGGCGCCTCTACAGGGGGTGGAGGATGTGTGTTTGTGAGATCTGTGCTCCGGGGATCACCCACAAGTAGAGGCGCCTCTACAGGGGGTGGAGAATGTGTGTTTGTGAGATCTGTGCTCCGGGGATCACCCACAAGTAGAGGCGCCTCTACAGGGGGTGGAGAATGTGTGTTTGTGAGATCTGTGCTCCGGGGATCACCCACAAGTAGAGGCGCCTCTACAGGGGGTGGAGAATGTGTGTTTGTGAGATCTGTGCTCCGGGGATCACCCACAAGTAGAGGCGCCTCTACAGGGGGTGGAGAATGTGTGTTTGTGAGATCTGTGCTCCGGGGATCACCCACAAGTAGAGGCGCCTCTACAGGGGGTGGAGAATGTGTGTTTGTGAGATCTGTGCTCCGGGGATCACCCACAAGTAGAGGCGCCTCTACAGGGGGTGGAGAATGTGTGTTTGTGAGATCTGTGCTCCGGGGATCACCCACAAGTAGAGGCGCCTCTACAGGGGGTGGAGAATGTGTGTTTGTGAGATCTGTGCTCCGGGGATCGCCCACAAGTAGAGGCGCCTCTACAGGGGGTGGAGAATGTGTGTTTGTGAGATCTGTGCTCCGGGGATCACCCACAAGTAGAGGCGCCTCTACAGGGGGTGGAGAATGTGTGTTTGTGAGATCTGTGCTCCGGGGATCGCCCACAAGTAGAGGCGCCTCTACAGGGGGTGGAGAATGTGTGTTTGTGAGATCTGTGCTCCGGGGATCGCCCACAAGTAGAGGCGCCTCTACAGGGGGTGGAGAATGTGTGTTTGTGAGATCTGTGCTCCGGGGATCGCCCACAAGTAGAGGCGCCTCTACAGGGGGTGGAGAATGTGTGTTTGTGAGATCTGTGCTCCGGGGATCGCCCACAAGTAGAGGCGCCTCTACAGGGGGTGGAGAATGTGTGTTTGTGAGATCTGTGCTCCGGGGCATCGCCCACAAGTAGAGGCGCCTCTACAGGGGTGGAGAATGTGTGTTTGTGAGATCTGTGCTCCGGGGATCGCCCACAAGTAGAGGCGCCTCTACAGGGGGTGGAGAATGTGTGGTTTGTGAGATCTGTGCTTCCGGGGATCACCCACAAGTAGAGGCGCCTCTACAGGGGGTGGAGAATGTGTGTTGAGAGATCTGTGCTCCGGGGATCACCCACAAGTAGAGGCGCCTCTACAGGGGGTGGAGAATGTGTGTTTGTGAGATCTTGTGCTCCGGGATCACCCACAAGTAGAGGCGCCTCTACAGGGGGTGGAGGATGTGTGTTTGTGAGATCTGTGCTCCGGGGATCACCCACAAGTAGAGGCGCCTCTACAGGGGGTGGAGAATGTGTGTTTGTGAGATCTGTGCTCCGGGGATCGCCCACAAGTAGAGGCGCCTCTACAGGGGGTGGAGAATGTGTGTTTGTGAGATCTGTGCGCCGGGGATCGACCCACAAGTAGAGGCGCCTCTACAGGGGGTGGAGAATGTGTGTTTGTGAGATCTGTGCTCCGGGGATCGCCCACAAGTAGAGGCGCCTCTACAGGGGGTGGAGAATGTGTGTTTGTGAGATCTGTGCTCCGGGGATCGCCCACAAGTAGAGGCGCCTCTACAGGGGGTGGAGAATGTGTGTTTGTGAGATCTGTGCTCCGGGGATCGCCCACAAGTAGAGGCGCCTCTACAGAGGATGGAGAATCTGTGTTTGTGAGATCTGTGCTCCGGGGATCGCCCACAAGTAGAGGCGCCTCTACAGAGGATGGAGAATGTGTGTTTGTGAGATCTGTGCTCCGGGGATCGCCCACAAGTAGAGGCGCCTCTACAGGGGGTGGAGAATGTGTGTTTGTGAGATCTGTGCTCCGGGGATCGCCCACAAGTAGAGGCGCCTCTACAGGAGGTGGAGAATGTGTGTTTGTGAGATCTGTGCTCCGGGGATCGCCCACAAGTAGAGGCGCCTCTACAGGAGGTGGAGAATGTGTGTTTGTGAGATCTGTGCTCCGGGGATCGCCCACAAGTAGAGGCGCCTCTACAGGGGGTGGAGAATGTGTGTTTGTGAGATCTGTGCTCCGGGGATCGCCCACAAGTAGAGGCGCCTCTACAGAGGATGGAGAATGTGTGTTTGTGAGATCTGTGTTCCGGGGATCACCCACAAGTAGAGGCGCCTCTACAGAGGATGGAGGATGTGTGTTTGGCGCACCATTTCAGATGTGTACTGCTGTTTGAACTGTTAGTTGCTCTCTTCACAACTTTAGTGACACACATCATAAAAACCACAGATTCCACACTCTATGTGTTGCTGTTTTACCTAGTTTCCTAGCTGGGTTCAGCCTCTTCCCCTCTGCGGTAATTTTAATCTTGTGGGATATGTTGCCAGGAGACGAATGGTCACAAATGAGCTGACAACAAATATTTAGCAACCAACATTGATAAACAATCTTTACAAAATGTAAACGCTCTATAGTTCTCCATTAATGGCAAAGAATTGATATACGGGCCAATGGGATGTGATCTTATTGCACGTTCTGGGAGCACGTCTTGTGTCCGTTGGCTGGGGAGTGGCGGGTGGTAGGGGGTGGGGGGAGGGGGGAGAGAACAATTATTATAATATATCACCTGAAACTGATTTTCATAAATACCTTTCTGAACTCTCTAAAGTTCAGTCACTTTAGAGACAGGTGACCAATGTCCAGTGCTGACCTCAGAGACACAACCACTGCTGTTCGGTATAAAGTGGTCAGTTTAAGGACATAACTACTGCTGGTCAAAGTTTGGTGGTCATTTCATGGACATAACCATCATTAATCAATGTTTGGTGGTAGTTTCATAGACACAACCATCATTAGTCAATGTTTGGTGGTCGTTTCATAGACATAGCCATCATTAGTCAATATTTGGTAATCGTTTCATGGAAATAGCTATCATATCATTAGTCAATATTTGGTGTCGTTTCATAGATATAATCATCATTAGTCAATGTTTGGTGTCGTTTCATAGATATAATCATCATTAGTCAATGTTTGGTGTCGTTTGTCGTTTCATAGATATAATCATCATTAGTCAATGTTTGGTGTCTTTTCATAGATATAATCATCATTAGTCAATGTTTGGTGGTCATTTAATAGACATAACCACTTTAGAGACATACATATTGTTTATTGTTCACACATCCCAACATTTGTATCCACTTCATCAATATGTACCACTGTTGACTCGCTTGTCCAGCTGGTTGTCCGATTCAGTTGTATCGGTGTATGTTTCTTGTTTGTATGCTGATGAAGGCTTTAGCCGTAACTTTAATTTAGCCCCTGGTGATTGTGTTCTAGTCAAACTAATGATGGTTGGTCGACCACACAGAACTGGCACCATCATTTCAGAAACAACTAACACTATTAGTTCAGTAACAAGTAACACCATTAATTCAGCAACAGTTAACACTATTAATTCAGTAACAAGTAACTCCATTAGTTCAGTAACAAATAACACTTTTTATTTAGTTACAACTAACATAATCAGTTCAGTAACAAATAACACAATTATTTCTGTAACAAGCACACCTTTAGTTCAGTAACAAGTAACACCATTAGATCAGTAACACGTAACACCATTATGTGTCAGTAACAAGCAACACTATTAGTTCAGTAACAAGTAAAACGATTAGTTCAGTAACAAATACAGTGGTATCTCGGTTTACGAAGGCCTCAAGTCACGAACAATTCGGTTACGAACAACAACTTCGAATATTTTTTTTGTCTCCGGTAACGAACAGTGCCTCGGGTTACGAACGAAGGCTAGAGAGAGAGAGAGAGAGAGAGAGAGAGAGAGAGAGAGAGAGAGAGAGAGAGAGAGAGAGAGAGAGAGAGAGAGAGAGAGAGAGAGAGAGAGAGAGGTTTAACGTTGGACACAAACAATCGCGTACAGTACAAACGAAGGCCACGCAGTAATAACATCGCTTAGCGCTCGTCTAGTAGCCTAGTTTTGCACTCGCTTTCATTGGCCTTACTACACAGCAGTAAAAGATTTCTTAGCAGTAGCACTGTGTTCAGTTTATCTCTTTCATTAGTTTCCTTGTTAACCCCATAAATTATGAGTTCGATGAAAGGTAGTGGTGCAGCTAGGAAGCAGAAACGTATAACAGTGAAGGTAAAGAAGGAAATAATTATGAAACATAAAAATGGCGTTTGAGTGTACGACATCGCTAATGATACAGCATGGCACAATCAACTATCTCCACCATAATAAAGAACAAAGAGTTACTCAAATCAGTCGATGTGACTAAAGGCGTAACTAAGCTGCAGAAGCAAAGACCTCACATTTTAGAGAAAGTTGAAAATCTTCTCTTGATCTGGATCAATAAAAAGCAACTTGCAGGAGACAGTGTTAGTGATGCAATAATATGTGAAAAGGCGAAGCAGTTGCACAGTGATTTATTGTCGAAATTACTTGGTACAAGTGCTGAGACTGACGATTTTAAAACCAGCAGAGGCTGATTTGACAAGTTCAAAAAAAAAAAAAAAAAAAAAGAGGCATTCATTGTATAATTAGGCACGGAAAGGCTGCAATTTCTAATGAGAAAGAAGCAGAAGCGTTCAAGGTGAAATTTGATAAGATCATCAAAGAGGAAGACAACCTTCCACAGCAAGTCTTTAATTGCGATGAAACGGGCCTCTTCTGGGGAAAAAAATCCAAAGAGGACCCTTATCACACAGGAGGAGAAAGCACTGCCGGGGCACAAACTAATGAAGGAAAGGCTAACTCTGCTGTTCTGTGACAATGTAGTGGATGAGATTGTGTCCTTAGGCAAAAATATGGGCCTGGAAGTCGATGGCAACGACTTGGAGGAGCTGAATGAGGACCACACTCGAGAGCTCACTGCAGATGAGCTTGTGGATCTTCAGAATGAATAGCTAAAGACATAACAGGAGGAGCAGTCGTCCGATGATGAGGAGTCAGTGACTGTTTAAAATGCCAGAATTAAAGAAATTTGCAGCAAGTGGGCAGACGTCGAAGACTTCATTGTGAACCAGCATACAAACAAACTTGTTGCTAACAGGGCAGTAAACCTAATGAATGATAACGCGATGGTCCACTTCAGAAAGATTCTCCAGCAAAGGAAGCGATAAATTTCCATTGATAGTTTCTTGGTGAAGAACGATTCCCAGCCGGCTGCAAAAAAAAAAAAAAAACAGCGACAAGAAACTCCTGAAACTAATGATTCAGAATAGCAAAGAAAGTGACAAATTTCACATGATCATTTTCTTGATAAGAAAGATAGACTAAAATTTTTTTTAAATTTAAATTTTAAATTAAATTTATTTGGTTGTTTTCTTTCTCTTTATTTAATACGTGAAGTACACGTATTCTTTGCGTTTTGTCAGGTAAACGACCGGATGTTAATGAAAAAGAACGATTCTTTCATCTTGAAACGGATTGTCTCTATTTCATTGATTTCAATGTTTCGGGTTACGAACGTTTCGGGTTACGAACCACGTTCTGAAACGAATTAAGTTAGTAACCCGCGATACCACTAAAACACCATTGGTTCATGAACAAGATATGCCTGGCGTCGTGGCTAGAGTTTGTCAGTTGATGCTCTGTACAAGATATGCCTGGCGTCGTGGCTAGAGTTTGTCAGTTGATGCTCTGTACAAGATATGTCTGGCGTCGTGGCTAGAGTTTGTCAGTTGATGCTTTGTACAAGATATGCCTGGCGTGGTGGCTAGAGTTTGTCAGTTGATGCTCTGTACAAGATATGCCTGGCGTGGTGGTTAGAGTTTGTCAGTTGATGCTCTGTACAAGATATGCCTGGCGTGGTGGCTAGAGTTTGTCAGTTGATGCTCTGTGCTATAATGTAGGAGGCGCGGGTCACTCTGCGAAAAGAGATCTGGAAATTTGGGGTGAAAGCCAGTGCAATTTAACTGAGCTCTTTGCCTTTAAATCTGCCTTTAATGCAGCGCCTAATGTTAGGCAGCGCTAACCAAACCCGACACCCCACATAGTGCCAACGGCTTTAGGAGGAGGAGTGCAAATGGGAGAGTGCAAGTCTTACCCTAGTGCGAGGAAATGCAACCTAAAGATTAAATGTCATGGCAGGGCCGACTGGTCTAGGATTTAAGCTCCGACGGACGGACAGTTAGAGTATTGCTTTGCTGATCCTGCAGCTTCTACAGCTTGTCTTGTTGCATACGTATTGGTGTTACCTTTCCTCTGGAGTAAACTAGGTAGGCCAAGAGAGGGATCATGCTGAATGAGCAATACATGATCTCTAAGTGCAGCCCAGGCTTTGTGTTATGGAAAGGTATAACTCCAGTTTACAAATTATCGTATGTCAAGACGGCAAGGTGCCAGTCAAACCTTTATATCATTCGCTGAATAAGCACATCCTCAATAGGGTGTTGAAACAGGAGCACTTTGTGAGCAAGCCGGTGCGCTACCATTATTCCAATGGCGCAATGGTATTGTTAAGGACCAGTGAGTGTGACTAAAGCTCACACTCTTATCACGGTTGAAAGGGCAGATTGCCTTGAGCGAGAAGCACGCTTTCGGCCGGAACCAAGACAAGAGAGACAAGTCTATTCTAAACTCACCGGGAGTCGAGACCGTGGTAGAAGTTAGACCGACTCCGACTCTTTGTGGCTATGGCACCTTTAACGTCGATTGTTGATAGTTTTAATTCTATAAGTATAGAAGTGTTTTACAAGTGATTGAGAATAGATGTGTGCTTATTGTAACCGCGTCAGTGCAATATAAGACATTAAACTGTTCGACATTTTGTAAAGTTACTACAATTAATGTGTCACTCTATGATTCCGGAACGATAGATGGAGAATAACAGAGCTGAAACATAACATTGTAAACTGGCACTCATACAGTATCAAGTTACGCAAAGTGGTATTCACGACAAGTACTAATTGTACACCAGTATGACCAGCCACTTAATGATACCATCAGCAACTCAGTAAGTTCCGTATCCTGACATCTTGTAGTTCTGAAAGATAACACTCAAACTCAGCCCACCAATGATAGCAATGCTGGACAATAAGAACAGCAAGTTAGTGCCACAAGATGCCATCATTATGATCCATGTCATCTATATAAAACAGCCGTGCATATCTGAGCTGCGGTACCTTCGCCAGATGATACAGCCATTGTGATTTAACATGTGACAGGCAGTTTACGGGTATGCCGGCTCTACGGCGTAGGAGGTACGGACTCAGTTCGTAATTCAGCATACAGCATTCGAAATACATCTGCAGGCGATTTGGCAGCAGACCGCTTTGCGTTAATTTTCACACAAAGGTATGAGTGGCGGCCGTTCAGAATGCAATGGCAAACTACTGAACGTAAACTTGCCAATAAATCACAGTCTGAAAAAAATGCACGTGTTGACTGCAACGTCCTATAAAACATATGCAACCAATTCTTTTTTTGTTTTTTGTACAGGTATACGGCTACGCGGTGCGAAAGAACTGTCTACTTACCTCATAAAACTGGGGGAGGGAATAGACGAATATTTTAGCTTGTATCTCAGCCACCGGTCAGATGGACATAAATGTGGACTTCTCATTCAGAAAGTAATGAATGTAAAATACCCCAGTGAATCAACTTAGGGTTGATCGTGACGTCCTGTCAAGACACGCAACAATTTAGTACAAGTATGGGCTGTAACTCGTAATAACCCATCGATATTCAGTTTGTCAGATTACGTCCCCATAATTGTGGTCGTTGCCTTTATGGCGATGCTAAACCTAAAAAATTAAATTCTATAATATACGTACTTAATTTCTATGTTCTTTTATGGTATAGGGTTTAATACTGAAGACTGCTGATCGATAAAATATTGTTATTATCAAACTGACTTTGCACTTAACGGTTGCTATGGAAACCATGATTGTCAGGGTCTTAAACTTGGCTCGCTCACCTAACAGTGTGAGACAGTACAAATACAACGTGATTTAACGTAAGACTCAACGCCACACCGTTCGATGGATTTATTCACATATTAAATACGGAACGATGTTCACAACAAGATATATACTGGATGTTTCAATATACACTTACACAATACAGCTCACAACGTCTCACTCTCAAGATGTCCAGACACTCGACTTTCAGCACAGATACCACACAACGCCTTTCTCTCTTTACACGTCTGTCCGAGTCGAAGTCCCCAAGCTGTCTGCCGCTAACTCGCAACTCGCCTCTCACCTCAGGTGACGTCACGAGGCATGCGTGCGTTTAGCGTCGTCCTTGCTTGACCACTGGTCGCTTGTCAGCCAGCAGTCCCGCAGGCCGGTAACCACTATTCGCCTGGCGGCGTAACGAAGTTACGGCGTCCCTTCTGGGAGCTAAGTCGCCTGGCGGGCGTAACGATGTCACTGCATCTCTGTCTCCTTTCTGGACTCTGACACGCTCCCCCGGCAACTTCATGAAAGATGTCATCTTTCATGTCTCATATATATACATAATGGGTTAATATTTAACCTTGTCAGAGTCTACCCTTTTGTTGTTGTATACACATGCAAATAAATACACATATGCCATAGAAATATATAAGAAATGTACATTGCAATCAACGACATGTGGTGTTCAACCTTTAACACTTGTCAGGTTTCATCCTCTTGATGGCTGACTACCTCAATTGCATTATTGACCCAGTCAGATCAGTAGTACCAGCTTCACGCATCTACCTCGCAGCAATTTGAAAAAAAAAGTAATAATATGGTTCTTGAAACAAAAACCATCTAGCCAGACTGATATACGACTTTTATAAGTCGTATAAAACGCTCAAACCCTGCCCTTATTTGGTCAGTAGCTCTCGTGTTGGTCTGCAACGTTGGCACCCTTTGCCATGCTCATTAGATGTCTACCTGTAGTGTTGACAATCTGGCAACATCATGTCTATTTATACGCAACACATTAATGGATACATTTCAGATTATGGCCCTTTGTGTAGGGATGTAATAACACACAAATGAAAGGGAAATAATTTTAACATTCATGAAATACAATAATTTACAACAATTCTATTATTTCTTAGCGTCATTGCTTGACGTTTCTTCATATTAACGAGAAAAAGTCGGTAATATGAATACATAAATCAAGATATGATTCTAAGATTACACTACATAAATAAATAAACACACAATTCGTGTATTACATTTTATAGATTCCTAAACATTTTAGAATCGTCATAAATGTATGAACTTTTATTTGTCGTCTGCTACTTTTACTCTAAATTCCTAACTAATCCGGAAGTACACACGAACATTAACTCAGCTGATGTAGAAGCTTGTAGAACACACTTGTTCCGGTTTGATGGAGTTACGGAAAGTATCTTTCTTATAGTTCATGTGTTTAGATGTTTCACAAAACCTTCTGGATTATGATCGACTGTTCATGTGTTTCACTACCGAACATTATGGATTTCGGTTAACTGTGATGGAGTAGCTGTCACTGTTCAGTTTACACGTTCGCACACGTCATTAAAATATCCCTGGAATTATCCACACGCAGATGTCACTGTTAAATTGGATAGTTCGCTTAAGGTAAGTTCTTTGAGCGAATGTGACACTGTTGTTGTTGGTAATATATACAATTAATAAAGTTCGCTTTCTACCACACACTACACAATTATACAGGACAATCACTACATGAATTAGTAAAATAAGAATACTATTTATAATGGGGGTAACCCCTATCACATCACATTATAGACAATGCACAGCTTTTTGTGAATAGAAAAACAATTATTCACTCAATAATGGCTGTCTCGGTCTGAGTGTATTTGCACACACTGCACTCAGACATTGGTGCTTACTGGGTCGGTCGGACAACGGGACAAAAGATCGGCAATCGAATTGGTTCTGCCTGGAATATGTCGAACCTCAAAGCTATACTCTTGAAGCTTCAGAGACCAGCGTGCTACCATATGATTTGAGGGTACTCCTGAATTTATAAAACGCAACGGGCTGCTGTCAGACTCCACGATGAAGTGCCGTCCTAGAAGAAATCTGGATAATTTGGTTATACCTACCACTAAAGCTAGGGCTTCCAACTAAGGAATGGACCAATCCCGTTCTCTGGCTTTTAGTTTTCTGAATACGAAGTACACTGGGTGTAGTATGTTATTGTACTCTTGTAACAATACTGCTCCAATCGCCACGGAGCTAGCATCTGTACGCAATCTGAAAGGTAAACGGAGGTTGGGCAATTTCAGGATAAGATTGTTGACACTATTATCAGAAAAACACGCAAGTACTTTATTAAATGCAATTTTTAGGCATTCATTGTGTACAATTTTCTCCGGTTTTTCTTTTGTTAGTAAATTAGTAAACACTTCGGTCAGTTCGGAAAACTCAGGAATGAAATGCCGGTAGTAATTTATCAATCCCAAAAGACTTCTGACTTGTTTCTTAGTAGTCGGAAGTGATAGTTTTAAAATTTTGGACACAATTTTATCGTCTGTCATGACAAAGCCATTGGATATTTTGTACCCCAAGAAAGTTATTTCCTGGTAGGCTATGTCTACTTTCGCAGGCTTTACAGTCAGTCAGTGCTGTCTAATACGTTCAAATGTCTGTCCTAACGTCTTAATGTGCTCTGTCATCGTCTCTGTGTGAACACAGATGTCGTCGATATAGCAAATTATGTTAGGAATGTCTACAAGAAGAAGTCGTGTCATACGAACGAAGGTAGCGGGGGCATTAACAAGCCCAAATGGAAGTTTGCACCATTCGTACAGTCCCCACGGTGTGGCAAATGCTGTCAAATGTCTGCTCTGTTCGTCTACTTCTATCTGATAATATCCTTTAGTCATATCTAACGTCGAAAAGAACCTAGCTTCTGTCAGTTCTGTCAGAAGATCGTCAGTGTTTGCCATTGGCTCCAAATCAAGAACAGTAATTTTATTTAGCTTCCTATAGTCGATGCACAGTCTTATTGTATTGTCCTTTTTCCGTATTATCACCATTGGCGATGAGAAGTCTGACTGGGGTCGTCTGATGATGTTGTTTTTCTCTAAGTTGATTATTTCTTGGTGCAAATGTTCTTTGTAGTGTAATTGGATGGTGTATGGTCTGCATCTTATGGGTGTGTTTGATGTGAGTGTGATGTGATGCTGTACTAATTCTGTTTGTCCTGGGTTGTTGGAAAAGATGGTGTTGTACTGCTGTATAAGCTGTTTGCAACTGTTTGTCTCTGCTTGAGTTAACTTTGGATTGATTTTGATATCCTTCAAGCAGCTAGTCGTGTCTAATGTAGGTGTTGGAATCTCGTCACTAGCATCGTCATCTTCGTGATCTATTATCACTGTACACGCTGTTGTATCGTCTTGTTCGTTGTCTCTGTTGTGGTATGGTCTTAGCATATTTATGTGAAATATTTTATGTTTGTCTTTTATGAGGATTTCGTAGTCTACAGGTGAAATCTGTCTTGTCACTTTGAAGGGTCCCTGCCAAGAATCAGTCAATAGATGTCTGTCACTAGGTAGTAGAAGAAGAACGTCCTGTCCAGGTGTCAACGTTATTGTCCTGTTACCTTTGTCAGCATACTGTCTATAAGTAGCACCAGATAGTTTTAGTGCATTCTTTGCAATAATACATGATTTGATGATTCTTTCACGCAATGATGTAACATATACGTATGATGATATGGGTTTAAGTACTGGAGTAGAGTCAGTTAACATTTGGTGATAAATGGTCAATGGGCCGCGTGGTTTGGCACCGTAGATAAGTTCAAAAGGAGAGAAACCGGTACTAGCATGTGGTACCTCGCGATAAGCAAACAGAATAGCTGGTAGATATAGATCCCAGTTATTGGGGTGCTCTTGCGTTACTTTTGCAAGCATGTGCTTTAGATCCCCGTTAAATTTTTCTATTACTCCGCTACTGTGAGGATGGTACGGGGAATTGAAACATTGCTTCACTCCCAACATTTTGGTGAAAGCCTGAGTTGATGCGGCAATAAACTGAGTGCCCCTATCAGATTGGATAGTATCTTGAAAACCCATCCTAGAAAAAATATGGAAGAACACTTCCATTATATCATTGGCAGTAATGTTCTTTAGCGGAATCGCTTCTGGCCAGCGACTACATTGATCAATGACAGTTAGAATAAATTTATTCCCTCTAGTTGTTGTATGATTGAGAGGGCCCACTATGTCAACCGATAGTTTTCCAAAAGGTCGACTGGCTAAGTCAGTGACTTGTAACTTTGCCTGTGGGTGTTTACCTTTTTTTTTATCAGTTTCTGGCAGGTGTCACAACTTCTGCAATATGCTTTAATGTCATTGCAAAATTTGGGCCAATGAAACTGTGTCAATAATCTAGATCTGGTCTTAACGTATGCCATGTGCCCTGCAAGAGGTATATCGTGGGCAAGATGTAAGGCTTGCTTGCGATAACTTGTTGGCAAAACAGTTTGCTCTGTGGTGTTGTCACCTTTGGTGTAATACCTGGTGAGTATATCATTTTTCACAGCAAAATGCCATTTTGCATTCTTGGTTACCTTTGGCTTTTGGCCGATCAGATTAAAGTATTTTGACAATGAAGGATCAGCTTTTTGTGCTGTTACAAATGTTTCCTTCATAGTGTTTGTAGGTAGTGTTTCTGGGCTGAGTGATTGTATAGCCTCAGTTTGCTTACTTTCATCTTGCACTCTCGCAGTAGCTCTAGTTACTGCGTTCACACATTCAATGATATCAGATGATGATGGAACAATGGTATCAATGATGTCATGAGAACTTAGTGCTCCATTAGCTACCATACAATCAATAGGTGGTGTGACATTTTCAATGATGACATTTGATGTTGATGTTATGTTATCATCAATACATAGAGATGTTATGTCATGAGGTTTATCATTCACCTCAGGTAAATTTCCAATAATTACATCACACACTGGGTTTGTCAATACAGCGCACTTTACTTTCCCAGTGAGGAAAGGTGTTTCAATATATGCCCATGCTAATGGGTATTTCTCAATATTGCCTGAGAATGTTCTGCATGTTACGTGCTTGCCTGTATAGTCTGTAGGCATTATGAATGTTCTTTTCAGACCAATGAGTGAACTGCCTGTATCACGAAGGACTGTAGCAGACTTGCCATTCACATATCCGTGATGGATGTTTATTCTGCCTTTTGAATCTACTACCAAAGTAGCTTCTTCATTGGCAATAGGGATGGCATGAGCGCATGTTAAAATACCATCTTCATAAAAGGTGTTACAAACAGAGCATTTGTTTGCGCTGAATATGTCAAAAGCCTGTGCTGAGTTCACAGGATGTTTCTCTGGCTCTTCTTCTTCAGACGCCGAACTATCAAACAAGGCGGCATTTGCTTTGTTGGTCATATGCCTGCCCTTACAATCTTTCCGATGGTGTCCGTACGCCTTACAGAGGAAACATTTACGCAAACTTTTGAAGGATTTACGCTCCTTATCTTGTCTGTTTACCATGTTTAGTAGGTAAGTATGATAGCCAGGGTTTTTATCACACATCTCAGTCTGATGATGAGAATATTTACAATAATTGCAATGGTATAACTTCTCAGAAGTAGGTCTATGAGGTTTCTGCCTACTATAGGGTTTGTCATAATTAGCCGCTGCTACAAAGTTAATGTCAGTAGCTTCAGTGGCAAAGCAATGTTTGTTGGCTGTGTAATACGCCGAACCACGTCTTTCAATCTCATCCACACTAGTGCATTCGTTCTCTAACAAAAATTTAGAAAATGCTGAAGCAATCGATGATACAATTTTGTCTCTAATGATTAGATCTTCTAATCTCTGATAATTGTTGTCAATTTTAGCTGCTGAAGTCCATTTGGTGAATATATCTCGGACTAAGCAGAGGTAATCAGAGAACGTTTGAGTCGGTTTTGGGCTCAACTTACTGAATTGTTCTCTGTAACCTGCCTCATCTAACATAAAATGTGCCATAATCTTAGATTTCAGATAATGGTAATCTTTTCTGAGGTCTTTGGGGATGGTTTCAATTACTTTAAGAGGTTCCCCTGACAAACTCCTCATGTACACAATATTCCATTCAGACAGTGGAACTTGATAATGTTCCATTAAAGTTTCAAAATTTTGGGTAAAAGCTGCAATGCAGTCACCCGAGGTATAGTTACGTACAATACCTTGATATTTCTTGTACTGGTTTTCTTTCTCCAGTCTTTCAGATTTCTTAGACTCTTTGTTAATGGCAGTCTCAGTGTCAAGTTGTTTCATCTTCAACTGTAACTCCAGTTCTTCTCTCTTACTCTGAGCTGTTATTTCTGCCTTCTTTAGCTCACTATCTATCTCAGCTTGCTTTATCTTTGCAGCCACTTCTGCTTGTTTTAAAGCTGTGTCTGCCTCTACTTGCTTGGCTGCTAACTCAGCTTGTTTTAAGGTGGTCTCTGCCTCTACTTGCTTGGCTGCCCTTTCAGCCTCAGCCTGCTTTAAAGCTCTTTCAGCTGCTCTTTCATCGCGTTCATTAGCTTTCTCCTGTACTAGTAGGTATTCAGAGTATTTCTGCTCACTCCACTGTGTTAATTCATCACCATGTAACTGTAATTTTATCCCCATATCAATGAAATCAAATAATGAAGACATGATGGACAATGTCAATGAAATACCAGCCACACAAAATATGTTATAAGTGGTTAGTAATGAACAATTTACAATTGATTTCTATTGACGATGCGTGCCTAAAATTGCATAGGTAAAGTATGTGAAAAGAAAAAATATACTCAAGTGCCCTGGATGAGGTGAAGAATGGTTGGAAATCGGGCTAGGAACTGTAGGGTCGTTACTTCAAAACCACGAATGACCTCTACGGCAAGGTTTCGGATGGTACGGAAAAACCTGCTTTATTTTTGGAGAGAAATAAATTAATGTCTATTTGTTGGTGTGTGCCTGCTTGTCACTAAGTGTTGATTAGGTTTGTATGGCGTTGAGTGTAATTGTATGTCGTAAGTTTGTCTGTCAACAATTTTTTTTTTCCAAAACAAGTTACTTTCTTTCCAAACACTTTTTCGCGTTCCACAACTCAATGCACAAAGACAATCTACACTTATGTTAACACTTTACAACATCGATGACACATCACTTACATCAAGATAACATTCAGTAAGGACATAGACATCAAGTTTACAAGATGGCGACAAGGTCAAAATGGCGACAAGATCACAATGTCGACAAGGTCAAAACGGTGACAAGTTTCACAAATCACAAATGTTTGACACGGTTACAAAATCAAACAATACGTATGCATTGTACGTTTACAAATAGTCTTACACATGTTTAAACAATGTAGTTAATAATGAAAATGAGCCTTCCACGATCACATTTACATGTACTATAAAGTTTGACAAAAATTTCACGTTTACAAATTCTAGTTTTAAATCGTTACTCACTAAAACACGTTCATATCAAAGCCGGACGAATGCCACCACGTCCACACATGTCAGGGTCTTAAACTTGGCTCGCTCACCTAACAGTGTGAGACAGTACAAATACAACGTGATTTAACGTAAGACTCAACGCCACACCGTTCGATGGATTTATTCACATATTAAATACGGAACGATGTTCACAACAAGATATATACTGGATGTTTCAATATACACTTACACAATACAGCTCACAACGTCTCACTCTCAAGATGTCCAGACACTCGACTTTCAGCACAGATACCACACAACGCCTTTCTCTCTTTACACGTCTGTCCGAGTCGAAGTCCCCAAGCTGTCTGCCGCTAACTCGCAACTCGCCTCTCACCTCAGGTGACGTCACGAGGCATGCGTGCGTTTAGCGTCGTCCTTGCTTGACCACTGGTCGCTTGTCAGCCAGCAGTCCCGCAGGCCGGTAACCACTATTCGCCTGGCGGCGTAACGAAGTTACGGCGTCCCTTCTGGGAGCTAAGTCGCCTGGCGGGCGTAACGATGTCACTGCATCTCTGTCTCCTTTCTGGACTCTGACAATGATAAACAGCGGCCATATTGAATTTCTTAACATACCTCTAAAACATTTATTTTTTAATGTACAGGCTAAATTCTTTGATTTATGTGTAAATAAATAGACCCTTTACAAGTTTAGAAGAACATTTTAATGATATCTCTTTGCATTGTTTTCATAATTTGAAAATATTAACGACATTTTTCATGACATTTTTATTTTGGGTTTTTACTCTTGCACAAAAAACTACAACTTAATTTTCAAGATTGCTCTACTCACAATGTAAGCGATATAATGAAGAATATCTGTGCAGTTTCATTAAAATCTAATGAATAGTTTAAAATTATTTTTACCTATGTATAAAAAACTGGCGAAATGAGAAAACGGGGAGAAACGAATATTTTGTTTTTTTGTTTTTTATTACTAATACACTCTTTTACACATAAAAACAGTTTATAATTGCACTTGACAGTTAGAATAGTCCTGCGGCATATTCAGGACCTCCCTCCAGGGCATGCAACTCACCTTGTTTCTTCAGTTTGGCCGCTCGTGCAGTGTCGCGTCTTTTAGTTTGGTTGTCCTTCTTGTACTTCAGACTATTTCTTACCTGCTTCTGCATCCTAGATGTTCCTAGTCTCTGCATATGCAGGCCTGTAGAAAGTCCATAAAACTGGGCAGTGTCTTGGGCAGCAGCAGCTCCAAAGTCGAACTTTCTTGCTGCAGTTACAACTGCAAACTGAACGCGCTTGCGAGAGGCAAAGTTGTCTTTAGTACATCGAGCCCATATCAGGCTGTGTAAACGCTCCTTTGAATTCTGAGTTTGTCCTGACACACATCTACTAAGTAGTTTAGTGTCAGACAGCCTTTCATAAACTGGCATCAGATATTTCTCAAGCTTGTCACGGTTGAGCCATGTGTGTAACATCTTGTCATGAGGACCTGGGACCTGATGCTTAGCCAGGGCGGATTGAAAAAAAATTACCAAGATTGCTCTCCACTTAGGCACATTTCATGACGTGGACTTTTGTCTGTTGAAAAACAGTGATGCAGTGAAGCCATAACACTTTTCCTCATGGACACTTGTGTTGTTTCTTATGGCTCTATTGTAATAAATTGTCAGCCTACGGATGGCATTTTGTGTAAGCTGACCTTTACCGCGTCCTCCTAGCGTCGTACCTTGCTTTCGGCAGTCAGCAACAACATTGCGGAGTGCTGTTCAAAGGCGTTTACTGACATGGTTGATACACTCCTCTTTGTCTTTCAGAATGTCATTCCCATTTGGTTTGATCTTGGTAACCTCCGCAAATATTTTGGTGTCACCATCAGAAAGTATTGACGTGTAGCGAAGTTTATGACGGGCCACAGACCGTCGCCACAGCACCCTTGCAGCCTCCACCTCCATCATTCCAGCAGATCTTGTGAAATTGTTATCACAGTTTAGAAGATGTTCTGCCTTCCATGCTGCAAATTCATCAGGTTTGTCCCTGGAAAATTTCTTACCAGTGGTTTCACACACCTGGCAATATGTGGACATAACATGGGCATCTATGCAAAGTCCAAAGATTCTAATGTTAGCCTAGTTCTCGCACTCACATCTACTAGCCTGGAGCTGGCACCAGACCTAGACATCTCACACTAGCTTGGAGTGGACACCAGACCTTGACATCTCACACTAGCTTGGAGTGGGCACCAGACCTAGACATCTCACACTAGCCTGGGGTGGACACCAGACCTAGACACCTCACACTAGCTTGGAGTGGGCACCAGATCTTGACATCTCACACTAGCTTGGAGTGGGCACTAAACCTTGACATCTCACACTAGCTTGGAGTGGGCGCCAGACCTAGACATCTCGTACTAGCTTGGAGTGGGCACCAGACCTAGAAATCTCACACTAGCCTGGAGTGGACACCAGACCTAGACACCTCGCACTAGCTTGGAGTGGGCACCAGACCTAGACATCTCACACTAGCCTGGAGTGGACACCAGACCTAGACACCTCGCACTAGCTTGGAGTGGGCACCAGACCTAGACATCTCACACTAGCTTGGAGTGGGCACCAGACCTAGACATCTCACGCTAGCCTGGAGTGGACACCAGACCTAGACACCTCACACTAGCTTGGAGTGGGCACCAGACCTAGACACCTCGCACTAGCTTGGAGTGGGCACCAGACCTAGACATCTCACACTAGCCTGGAGTCGACACCAGACCTAGACACCTCACACTAGCTTGGAGTGGGCACCAGACCTTGACATCTCACACTAGCTTGGAGTGGGCACCAGACCTAGACACCTCGCACTAGCTTGATGTGGGCACCAGTCCTAGACACCTCCTACAAGTCTGGAGTGGGCACCAGTCCCAGACACCTCCTACAAGTCTGGAGTGAGCACCAGTTCTAGACACCTCGTACAAGTCTGGAGTGGGCACCAGACCTAGATACATCGTACAAGTCTGGAGTGGGCACCAGTTCTAGACACCTCGTACAAGTCTGGAGTGGGCACCAGACCAAGACACCTCGTACAAGTCTGGAGTGGGCACCAGTCCTAGACACATCGTACAAGTCTGGAGTGGGCACCAGACCTAGACACCTCGTACAAGTCTGGAGTGGGCACCAGACCTAGACACCTCGTACAAGTCTGGAGTGGGCACCAGACCTAGACACCTCGTACAAGTCTGGAGTGGGCACCAATTCTAGACACCTCGTACAAGTCTGGAGTGGGCACCAGTCCTAGACACCCTCGTTTCAGTACAGGGACTTCAGTGGATATAATGTCCAGGTCATGCTGGAGTAGGGGACAACGTTCGGGCGGGGCTGTTGGCTTCAAGAGCGTCATATCTGTTTACGAAAGTCTGCGGTTCAAACGCATCAGTTCCTGGAGCACACATGGAGATCTGTAAGGGGGTATAAGGGGGTTTACACACGAGATGTGTAAGGGGGTATAAACGCGGTTTACACACGAGATCTGTAAGGGGGTATAAACGCGGTTTACACACGAGATCTGTAAGGGGGTATAAACGCGGTTTACACACGAGATGTGTAAGGGGGTATAAACGCGGTTTACACACGAGATGTGTAAGGGGGTATAAACGCGGTTTACACACGAGATGTGTAAGGGGGTATAAACGCGGTTTACACACGAGATCTGTAAGGGGGTATAAACGCGGTTTACACACGAGATCTGTAAGGGGGTATAAACGCGGTTTACACACGAGATGTGTAAGGGGGTATAAACGCGGTTTACACACGAGATGTGTAAGGGGGTATGAACGCGGTTTACACACATGGAGATGTGTAAGGGGGTATAAACGCGGTTTACACATGGAGATGTGTAAGGGGGTATAAACGCGGTTTACACATGGAGATGTGTAAGGGGGTATGAACGCGGTTTACACACGAGATGATCGCTTTCATTGTATGGGGTTTTATCCCACATGGCTCAGTCTATCTCCGCAGGGTGATCTGCCCAAAGCTTGGCACAAAGCACGAACTCCGCCGCTCCAGTGGCGACCTGCAAGAGAGGATTGTGAAAACTGTCTACGTGCAACTGGGAGCCACGGTAAGGTACAACTGGGAGCCACAGTAGCGTACATCTGGGAGCCACGGTAGCGTAAAACTGGGAGCCCCGGTAGCGTATAACTGGGAGGCCATGGTAGCGTACAACTGGGGGACATGGTAGTGTACAACTGGGGGGGGGGGGGCAAAGTAGCGTACAACTGGGGGGGGGGACAAGGTAGCGTACAACTGGGAGCCACGGTAGCGCACAACTGGCAGCCACAGTAGCGTACAACTGGGAGCCACAGTAGCGTACAACTGGGAGCCACAGTAGAGTACAACTGGGAGCCACGGTAACGTACAACTGGGAGCCACGATAGCGTACAAGTGGGAGCCCCGGTAGCGTACAACTGGGAGCCACGGCAGCGTACAACTGGGGGACATGGTAGAGTACGACTGGGAGCCACGGGGGGCATGGTAGTTTACATCTTGGGGAGGGGGTGCGGGGGGGGGGGGGGACATGGTAGCATACAAGTGGAAGCTACGGTTGCGTAGAACTGGGAGCCACGGTAGCGTACAACAAGGGGGGACATTTTAGCATACAACTGGGAGCCCCGGTAGTGTATAAATGGGAGTCACGGTAGTGTATAAATGGGAGTCACGGTAGTGTATAAATGGGAGTCACGGTAGTGTATAAATGGGAGTCACGGTAGTGTATAAATGGGAGTCACCGTAGTGTATAAATGGGAGCCCCGGTAGTGTATAAATGGGAGTCATGGTAGCGTATAACTGTGAACCATGGTAGCGTATAACTGGGAGCCACAGTTGCATGCAACTAGGAGCCACGTTAGCGTACAACTGAGGGATATGGTAGTGTACAACTGGAGGACATGGTAGCGTACAACTGGGAGCCACGGTAGCGTAGTGCTAGATGTTCGCGTGCCGGCCCTGTGTTATATAGATACGAATCCGCTTCGGGAGGGATTATTTAGCTTAATCTAAATCGTCAGGTCTATCTCGCTGAATGCTGGCTACCAGGATATACGAGATACTGACCCACCAGACGGCGCCCGGTCTACACAATGTGGGTGTAGCACCACATGCCCAGTGCACCTTCAGGCGTGTAGGGCGGTCCTGTCAGTTGAGGACTCACTGGCTGGTGTGGTCAATAGATGGGTCGGTCCTGTCAGTTGAGGACTCACTGGCTGGTGTGGTCAATAGATGGGTCGGTCCTGTCAGTTGTGGACTCACTGGCTGGTGTGGTCAATAGATGGGTCGGTCCTGTCTTTTGTGGACTCACTGGCTGGTGTGGTCAGTAGATGGGTCGGTCCTGTCAGTTGTGGACTCACTGGCTGGTGTGGTCAGTAGATGGGTCGGTCCTGTCAGTTGTGGACTCACTGGCATGTGTGGTCAGTAGATGGGTCGGTCCTGTCAGTTGTGGACTCACTGGCTGGTGTGGTCAGTAGATGGGTCGGTCCTGTCAGTTGTGGACTCACTGGCTGGTGTGGTCAGTAGATGGGTCGGTCCTGTCAGTTGTGGACTCACTGGCTGGTGTGGTCAATAGATGGGTCGGTCCTGTCAGTTGTGGACTTACTGGCTGGTGTGGTCAGTATTGCAGGTGAAATATAGATGCTCCATTAATGATTAACCTAATTGGGTAGTTAGCAGGTACCTGCAAGATGAATATTTAGTATTAAAATATTAGTTGTCTTAATGAGCATTATATTTTTGAGTGTCGGATATAATATATACATATACGCGCAAATCAATCACAGAAGCGCTAGTGCATATAGGAGCTCCTTCTGTCAGGTAAGTTGTCTAAACTATGTTACTATTTTTGCTCATGCATGTCCTTTATTGTTAACTAGCTGACCCGGCCCGGCTTCGCCCAGACCTTGGTGGGGAGCATCTCATTTAATTCATATAAGTAGTCATATAAGTTCTGGTTCCCGTTACCGACTGTCTGTCTGTCTGTCTGTCTGTCTGTCTGTCTGTCTGTCTGTCTGTCTGTCTGACCCGGCCCGGCTTCGCCCAGACCCTGATGGGGAGCATCTAATTTAATTCATATAAGTAGTCATATAAGTTCTCGTTCCCGTTACCGACTATCTGTCTGTCTGTCTGTCTGTCTGTCTGTCTGACTGTCTGTTTGTCTGTCTGTTTGACCCGGCCCGGCTTCGCCCAGACCCTGATGGGGAGCATCTCATTTAATTCATATAAGTAGTCATATAAGTTCTCGTTCCCGTTACCGACTATCTGTCTGTCTGTCTGTCTGTCTGTCTATCTGTCTGTCTGTCTGTCTGTCTGTCTGACACGGCCCGGCTTCGCCCAGACCCTGATGGGTAGCATCTCATTTAATTCATATAAGTAGTCATATAAGTTCTCGTTCCCGTTACCGACTATCTGTCTGTCTGTCTATCTGTCTGTCTGTCTGACCCGGCCCGGCTTCGCCCAGACCCTGATGGGGAGCATCTCATTTAATTCATATAAGTAGTCATATAAGTTCCCGTTCCCGACTATCTATCTGTCTGTCTGTCTGACCCGGCCCGGCATCGCCCAACTCCTCGTGGGGAGCATCTCATTTAATTCATATAAGTAGTCATATAAGTTCCCGTTCCCGACTGTCTGTCTGTCTGTCTGTCTGTCTGTCTGTCTGTCTGTCTATCTATCTATCTATCTATCTATCTGTCTGTCTGTCTGTCTTGGCTAAATGGAGGAGGGAGGAGGAAGAGGGAGGTGGAGGAGGGAAGAGGAGGGAGGAGGAGGAGACAGGAGGAATAGGGAGGAATAGGAGGGAGGAGGAGGGATTAGGAGGAGGAGGGAGGAGTAGGGTGGAGGAGGAAGAGGGAGGAGGAGGGAGAAGGAGGGAGGAGGAGAACGCAGGAGGAGGAGGGAGGAGGAGGAGAGGGAGGAGGAGGGAGAGGGAGGAGGAGGGAGGAGGAGGAGAGAGTAGGAGGAGGGAGGAGGCGGAGGGAGAAGGAAGAGGGAGGAAGAGAGGAGGAGGGAGGAGGGAGGAGAAGGAGGGGGAGGAGGAGGAGGGAAGAGGAGGAGGGGGAAGGAGGTGGAGGGAGGAGGAGGAAGAGGGAGGAGGAGGAATGTGAAGGGAGGAGGAGGGAGGAGGTATAGGGAGGAGGAGGAGAGAGGAGGAGGAGGGAGGAGGAGGAGGATGAGGAGGAGGGAGGAGGAGGAGGGAGGAGGAGGAATGAGGGAGGAGGAGGGAGGAGGGTGGAGGAGGGAGGAGGTAGGAGGAGGAGGGAGGAGGAGGAAGAGGGAGGAGGAGGGAGGAGGAAGAGAGTGGAGGAGGGAGGAGGAGGAGGGAGGAAGAGATAGGCGGAGAGAGGAGGAGGAGTAGGGAGGAATAGGAGGGAGGAGGAGGGATTAAGAGGAGGAGGGGGGAAAGAGGAGAAGGAGGAGGAGGGAGGAGGAGGGAGAAGGAGGAGGAACAGGGATGAGGAGGGAGGAGGAGGGAGGAGGAAGGAGGAGGGAGGAGGAGAGAGGAGGAGGGTGAAGGAGGAGGAGGAGGCAGGAGGAAGAGGGAGGAGGGGAGGAGGAGGGAGAGGGAGGAGGGGGAGGAGGAGGAGGGAGAAGGAGGAGGAGGGAGGAGGAGAACGCAGGAGGAGGGGGAGGAGGAGGGAGAGGGAGGAGGAGGGAGGAGGAGGAGAGAGGAGGAGGGAGAAGGAGGAGGGAGGAAGAGGTAGAAGGAGGAGGGAGGAGGGGGAGGAGGAGGAGGAGGAGGAGAAGGAGGAATGATGAGGAGGGAGGAG